>PVJX010011090.1:0-54661 GCA_004027295.1 Dolichotis patagonum | reverse complement strand
TATAGCAGCACAATTTGTAATAGTCAGATCCTGGAAACAACCTAAGTGCCCATCAACTGAGGAATGGATAAAAAAGTTGTGGCATTTTTATACAATGGAGTACTACTCAGCTATAAAGAATGATCACATTGAGATATTTATAAATAAATGGACATGACTTGAGACCATTCTCTTAAGCGAAATAAACCAAACTCACAAGTGTAAGTACCGTATAGTCTCCCTAGTATGAGAGTTGATAAGAGTATATAAGATTTTATGGTAAGCATGAGTCCCCATCTCATAGCTTTGAAGTCTTTCAATGTTTTCAATCATCAGTTGGAATGGTTTTATTCTGTTTTGTTTGACTATATCATGCGTGATGGTATGAACAGCTGTTTTGAAGAAAACAAAACATTATGACAGCTATTGCTGATTCAATATTGTCCTTCTTAGAAGTCCTACCATGCTTCTATTCTTCTACTACCATTGGTTCTATCTATCACATTGTGTCTTATTGGGATTTGAATATGTGTGATAGTTTAAACAAAATTTTTCTATCAAAAATGAGATATTATAGTACCCATTGATCATTTTCTGTTATTCAGTTCAGAAAGCCCTGTAATTCTTTCACTCTTTGAATGGCTTTATATTATTTTGTTATGTTTGATATTATTGTATTTGAAACTATGCTCAACTATAGCAGAGAAAGAGATATTGTGATAGCTACTGTTAATGTCCGGTTGTCTTAATGTAAAGTACTGTGTTGCCTATGTTGTCCTCTTCTGATCTGCTCTGTACTGCCCTCTTTTGTTTTATTCTGTTTAAAATAAAATTTAAAAAAAAGAACATTACTTATTTTAATAGAGAGTGGAAACAAATTATGTATATGGGCTTTTTAGTCCTAATCTTTCTTTTGGATAATACCTCAGACTGGGAGCCAGTAGGCCAAGGTTCTACTTCCATATGTGCTTGAATTTTACATTTTTTCCACTGCTGTCTCCATGTTTGAACTAAATAACCCACCAATATGGATAGGACATTGCTATGAACTTGAATTCACCAATGTTTTGAGGGTTTCCAAAAGACAAGCAATCTGTGTAAGGGCTGGCTTCATGGACATATGCCTATGCAGTTCCACATAAATTCCATGCTTAGAAGGGCTTGTGCTTGGTTTGATGGTACATTGCTGCCACCTTGAAATCCTTAACAGGGTCTCACTATGTAGTTCAGGATGGCCCTGAACTTGCTATGTTGCCCAGGCTGGCCTTGAACTATTGGTTGTTCTCCTACCTTAGCCTCTGGAGTGCTGGGATGACAGGTGTGTATCATGATGCCCAGATAAATCCTTAATAATTTTTATCAAAGGCTCCACATTTTTTTGTGCTGGACTCCACAAATTATGTGACTATCCTTAGCTCCTCAAGTACTAAATCTGGTGTAAAGATTCTGAGTTACTTTTTATGATTGGTTGATAACTTACGTCACGGTGTTTGACTAAAATTAACCAAATTTATCTTGAAAAACTTTAAGAATTTACAGGGGCTAGGTGTGGTGGCACATGCCTATTATCTCAGTACTTGGGAGAGTGGGGTAGGAGCATTATTGTGAGTTCAAGACCAGCCTAGGCTACATAGTGAGTTCAAGGCCAGCCTGAACTGCATAACAAGACCCTGCTTCAAAAAAAAAATTACAGAGGCAGGTTGGACTCATACAGTTTCTAGGAATTTCTGTCAAAGCAAATGTGTAGCAAAGAGCATTGATTTTTAATCTATGAATGTAGAAAAACCATATGCTCTACACCAGCTTTCTCAATAACAGTATAAATGATGTGGTTTTTAAATATCAGGTTTTATTATGTAATAGTGAGAGAAATTTGGCCTACAAAAATGGATGGGCCTGTGTGAAAGATCTGCAGTAAAGGTTTAGTATTGCTCCTAACCTAAACCATCTCACCTTTCTTCCCTGCGTGTTGTATAGCATGGGCTATCATAGTCTGTCTCAGAGCTGGCTTCTGGCCCAGTCAGTCCTTGAAGCTGGCAAGAGCCAGGGCACTGGTGCCTTTTATAAGTGGGCTAAAAGCATTTGGCTTGCATCTCACTGAGTCTTTCTGCAAGACGGCAAATACATAACCCAAGTGCTCTGGAGCGGAGCTGATTTTAAAAGCTTTGGAGCAACTGAATTTTCTCTTAATCGTGGTCCAAACAAAAACCAGTTGGTCCCCTACAGTCTTTCCTCATCCTCAGCAGTATAACTGGGTCTCTTTGGTTCTAGAAAAAGCATCTCTCTCAAGCAGTCACCATCACACAAAGCAGCAGATGCCTAATATCTATTTCCATAGCAGTTCACAGGCTGAGGAAATGACAACTGGTTGAAATTAAGTTGAACCTGAAAACATCCTGGGGTTCATTTTTATTTGAGGTCACAAAATCAGCAAATGCCACTTTTCCAGGTTTGGCAAAGGGGAGCAATGAAAGGGTATCAAATGGCACTCATATATTTGGACATGAATGAAAGGTTGAGCTGGTCATATCCCCTGAGAGCTTGGCAGGAGTATATTTTGTCCTAGAAAGGAATATGAAGGGTTTTACTCCTCCTTACAGTGAGAATGTACTCAGACTATCACTTCCTCCCTTGATATTTTTAGAGAACATCTCTTTCTGTGGGAGCCACCATTGTAGTATTCTAGAATCCCACCCCACAGGTGGACACATGACCAGTAAAAGCCAACAAGAATCTTCCACTGGGTTTTCTCAGAACATATTTCCTCTCTGGACACTAGACCATAGCAACACAGGACCTTAAATTCTTGGGATCTCACAGAGTCAGTCAGCTGGAAAAGATGTGGCTAGAAAGCAGAGAGAAGCAGAAACAGGAGACAATGCTGGGGTCCTCATGTGCCAGTGCCTCAACCAGATTACTCAGAAGGCAACTCCTCTGTTCCACTTGTCATCTCAAGACATGAGATAAAGCATGTCTCTACTGTGTTGCACTTCAAGTATGTTCTTTTTTTTTTTAAAGAGGATAAAACCAAAGAAAATAAAAACAGAATAAAACCAATCAAAAATAAACCAGTATAAGTGATACAGGACTTCAAAACCTTATGAAACCAACAATAGTTACCATACTGCCTTTGTTGTCTTCAAAATAGCTGCAGATACCTTTGGACATAGTGAAAACTGAACAGAACAGAGTAGAATAGAAACAATAAAGCCAAAACAGTGAATGCAAAAAGGACTTCAAAACAAACCACTAGTACATCCAAAATGGCTACCATGGTATGTCTTGCTATCTTATAAATAGCTGCTCCTGCCTTCAGATTATCAAACAAAACAAAAGAGAATAAAACCCAACCCAACAAAACAATGAAAATGATACAGTTTCCCAGCAGGGATCGCTTCCTGGTGAGGCCTGGAGCTCTCCCTCACATAGTCCCAGAATGGTGCTGACCTGTTGAGAGAGGCTTGGATCTGGCTGCCCCCACTCCGGCAGCAGCAGGCACGTGGCGCTGCTTTCCACGCAGGGATCACCTTCTGGTGAGGCCATTTATATTCTTTCCAGTTGGATTTCTCACACCTCTGAGATGAGTCCTGGCCAATTCACCCCCTACTCTGAAGGCACATGAACAGCAAGCAAATTCAAGTAGAAGTCAAGAGAATGAAAGAGCCAGATCCCTAGGGTCCAGGAAGCTCACCTCCAGCCAGTTAATTTCCAAAACTCCTGTCAGATTCATGGTACCAAGTTTAGGGATGCAATTGATTAGAACCTACCATTCTTTTTGGTGCAGTAGCCATGTCAGTCACAGCGTATGTGTTGCCAGTGGGCAGCAGAGGATCATGCGTGAGGAGAGAGGAAACAAAGCAAGGGCCTATAAAAGCCAGTGCTCTGCCATATAGCTAGCACAGTAGAAGTGTGCTTATGTCCTCGTGCTTTTATTTATATTCCTATTTGTCCCCTTCTCCCCATGAGTAGCCTCTAAATCAGTAACATCTATCTAAAGATAGAAGCCAGAGTAAACCAATGCCATTCTAAATTTCTGTGAAAGAGAGTTCCCTTGGAAACTTCAACTACGTAAGTTCATAGGCACATTAACTAAATAAACCAATGTGAACAGGATGAAACCAGAAGACTGTAAAGCCAAGGAAACAAACTGAAGACTAACTGAACTAAAAATGATCAAGTTACTCACCAAAAGGGTGGGGAACTCCTAGTAAATACAGAGAGGAAAGGTAGAGATTAAAACAATAAAACCAGGAATGCCCAAAATAAGGAAAAGATTTTGATCTCCCTTGTGTATACATTCAAACACACAGAAGAGAGAATTAAAGATTACAAGATGAAACATTTTCTTACAAATGGAGAAAAGTCTGAATCTTTTAGTTAGAAAATATATACCATATTGTGGGCATACTGGGTTTGTCTGTCTGATAGCCATTTCCCTTGATCTTCTATAATATCAAAAGTTTTTCACTTAGATTCCCACTTATCCTCTGCATGATTTCCATTCTCTGGAGATGGTTAGCCTGTGCCCAGTCCCAAGTATAGTCTCTCATTGGTTTATGTCAATGAGAAATAGGCTATCAGACTAATTATGCCTCAGAATAGAATCTGCCTTTTGTGTCTAAAACTATTACATTTACCTTGGATGTTCTGAAGTTTTACAATGTGTTTAGGTATTTATTTCTTTATTTGTAATTCACTAGGACACAGCTGTATGCAGCTGTTTGCTAGAGTCGGCTCAGACCAACTCACAAAACCCAATCTTGCCCAGCATTCCCGTTTTACTTTCAGTGGAAGTCACACTGGTAACAGGAAATCATCTGTAGTGACAATATTCACACAACAAAAACTACCCAGCACTGCAATCAGGACTAAATTTTTTTCTTGGAGAGTTGTTTGTTAAATGTTTACCAGCATGTCACTAAGTATATAGTTCTTTAAATTAAAAGTTAAATTTGTTTAAAGTCAATTTTGGAAAATTCTAAGCCATTACATCTTGAAGAATTAATCCTTCTCTAGTTTTTTTTCTTATTCTGTCTTCCATACCTCTTAAACTTCTTCGCAATTTTTTTTATCTCTTTCTGTATTGCATTTTAGGTAATTTCAACTTTGTCGTCCAATTCACTAGTTCTTTCTTTAGCTATGTAAAATCTGACATTTAATTCCATCCGTGGAGGTATCAATGGCATGCCTTCATTTCTGGAACCTCATTTGTTGTTCAAAAACTTACTCCTTCCTAGTGTCTTGTTCTTGAGTCCCATTAGTCATTTTAACCACTTGAAGCACAGTAATTTGACAGGCTTCCTCAGATTGCTCTATTACCACAAGTGTATAAGAACATTACTATTTTGATTTACAGAATCTCCTAACTTTCCCTCATGATAGATTATTTCATCATGGAATTTATAAGTTTTAATTGTTCTCCTCCTTCCTGACCATAGCCTAAAAGATATTTGCATTCCTGGGGTATAAAAGTCCTACTACAGAATTGTTTCACTTTTGTGTTCTAAAATTAGTTTTGAAGTTGGTTTCTTTACTTGAACATTCCAGTTTTAAACTCGTAATGTAAATTCCAACTTCACATCTACTTTTATGACCGGGAGCTTTAATTTCTCTCATATTTTTCATACAGAATTCCAAAAAGTAATGAATTTTCTAGTCCCACTATCTGAACCAGTGATTAGGTTTTTACCAGTCTCCTACTACCAGTGAAGTAGCTTTTTCTTTTAAGGGTCCCAGCTTTAAGAACAGATCTCTGTTCTAGCTCCCTGCCTCAGTTAGGCCCAGTACTGTATGTCCCAGGTTTATATGAGAATTAAATCCTCACCACCAATCCCCTTATGCAATCTAATGTCTTTCAAAACCCTCACAGCATTTATTCACAAATTTACTCCTCAAGCCTAAAGCTGCCTTTATTCTGGGATGCCATCATGCCAGAAATTATCTTTGTTTAAATTAGTCTATATATTTAAATTTTATTTTTACCAATTGAATCTAACATGTCTATCTTTTCATAACAGCAGAATTTAATGTGAATGGAGGTTATGTTAATACACTTGACCTGTTGGCAGAACTGGAGCACGATGCTATTTTTATAGAAGTACATCTCTCTTTTAATCTGTTTACGTGCATAAAGAAAAGTCTAGAATGATTTCCAATTAGTGGTTTTGATTATATTTGATTATATTTATAGAGGCTTGAATGAGTTGTCTGTATGTTTGTTTATCTGCTTCACTTTCTTACATCAGTGTAAATTGTTTGACCTGTCGCTTTTTAACTGATTAAATAAAGAAGTTGTAGCTAAATGCTAGTGTCTTCCTATATCTGTTGGATAATAAACCAGTCTCCTTAGCATACTGACAAGGATGCTCATGATTTGACTTACCCCACCTGTCCAAGTCCATTTCTCAATGGTCTACCCATGTTACCTACTCTCTGACTCACAAGACAACCTAATGTTTCTCCCACATGCCTCTCATGGTCACGTTCTCATGCTTAGTAAGGGTCCTTCCTTGACCAAAATTTTCTCAACATCCTCTCACCTTCACAGCAACTTCCAGAGTTATTCATCCTTCTTAAAAACCTCTTCCTAATCCTTTACTTCCTCATTTAGTCTTTCTAGTGTTTAATATGTAACACTTACCATATTAGATCACATTTATTTGTCTGTTTCCCACTTTGAAGAAAGACAAAGACCATATCTACAATTTTTCTGCCTTATTTATCCAACAAATGAGCTCGTTAATAAATAAACGGATGAATGTTCACCAGTTGCTGAGTTAAAAGCAGATTTCTCAAGGTTTCTATACAAGACTATGGGTGGGAAGGGCATTCACTTCAGATGCCACATAAGTATTGTTTCTTCCTGTGGGCAGTAGTAAATGGGGTTGTTTTGTGTAGCCCTGAAAAACCACTGGGAATTCCTTATAAAAAATGGCAATAATAATTTGAAATGCTTTAAACATAAATTGTCTTCAGTTGTCAAAGTACTTTTACAATGAGCATGTCATTCACTCCCTTGAGGAGATGGGTCAAAGAGTCATGTGACCAGTTGAAAAGGAAAGGAAAGAAAAACACCAATGTTTAGTGATGAAGAATTGCCCACACAACTTTGGGAAGCAACTTTGACCTAGTTCCAGTGCCCTGTGTCTTTGACTCTTCTACCATCAGCCTCAACAATTTTACAAGAGCCCTGGTCCCCACTGTGATAGTAACACAGTCTTGTATAGTAACTATTAATGTTGTAATGGTTTAAGGGAGCAAGGCTCAGACCAATGAGGTAACAACACCAGCTTTGCTTTAAGGGTAAGGGATACCTTCATGTCACCTCTGTGTCCTCCATGTGCAGCTTCAGTTTTCCATCTCCAAAAGGAAGAGGTAGTAACTTCTAAGAGGCTTACTCTTATTTCATGAGACTACATCTACGAGAATTTGCTGAAGGAACCAACCCCAGTTCAAGTGTTTGATGTCTTTCTTAGCCATTTTGTTTAGACATCTACCAATGCTCAGCACCAGGGCATGGAGTCCTGCCATCACAGGGGCTGAATCTGAAAGCTACATTCGTGTTGAAGTCTTTTTACCATGATTCTTTCTAACATCAGACTCTCCTATCTGTTAAGAGGCCAAAGGGAACAGTTGTAAAACTGAGAATACATAAGCTTAACCAAAAAACAAAACTACTCACCCAGCACAGTAGGCAAACTTAACAGAGACATATCGTGCCCATTTTCCATTTCCTTTGCCTCCTTACATACCAACAGTTCTTTAGCTAGAGCTTTATTAATTTGTTACTCAGCATATTTTTAACAAAAGCAAGAAAATCTACTCTAATTGTCCATATGAAATAAGGACAATTTTACTGAGTATTTTTCCCTTCTTATTTCATTTCCATCACACTTTAACACCTTGTAGGCTACTATAAGGATTGGAAAGTGAATACAGTACGTTAAGGAACCACCAGACAGTTAATCTTACATTATAGTCAGAAAACTATTCTCTGAATGAGGTAGAGGAACTAATATATATTACTTAGCATTTCTTGCAATGCTTCCATTGGTATGAAATAAATGCATTAAATCACAATGCAGCTGACACGTAAAAGGCAAAACAAGAAAATACAATCCACAGCATTCATTTGCAATCTTCACAGGGAGACCGGAGCTGAATGCCTTCAAATCTTCATAATTATTCTACCATTTTATCTGAGATGGAAAAATGTTGTAGCATGTTCTTCTGATAAAGAAAATAAATATGTACCTGCTCTCAGAGCACAGAGTGAGAGAGAGTTAAGCACAGCCATAGTGAAAGTTCATACAGCTGACAAAAAAAAAAGAAAAAAACTCACCAGGACTGACTTGTTGAAGTTGACCTATAAATATGGCACAGAGCCGAAGAAGGAAAGTTGAGTAAAACTGCTCAGTTTGTTTTACTTTTCTGATGAAATGACCATTTGTTTCCACATAGTCCCAGAGCTCATGTCTTTAATGGCCATTACTCCACTGTACTGGCATGCTCCTGAGGGCTTTGCTTATTCCCTAATTATCAAAAAGGCTGCTGGGATTTATTAAGAAATTATAAGTAATATCCCAAGTACCTTCAAAACCAAATTTGGCAGTGTCCTTAACTCTTGCATCAGTGGTAGTCTCCTTTGCTTTGCTCTGAAACAGAAAATAATTTGACAATACTGGAACCACCTGAGTCAAAGATGAGGCAGTCAGTTATTTTCAAGCAATTGCTGTTCCTGTAACTTATTTTAAAAGTATTTCAAATGGGCACACAAGGGACAAAGAAAGAAGTTTACTTAATAAAATATACATGTTATATATAGCTTATTTAATTAACTAGCATGATGGAAATATAATATAATAAATAGTATAATATCATATAATTCACTTAGACCTTTGATTTCAAGTTATTGTGGAAAATGGAGTACATAAGAAGTCATTTAAGATTCAGAGATTCTCAATTCTTTTTCACTGTTATTTTCACTACTTACTAACCAAAATCAAATTCTATGGCAGCAAGTACTGTCATAGCAAACATTTCATGTAGGTAAAAGTATTTCTCAGCATTGTCTGAAGCCCAGCAAAATTCACTGTCAAATTCCAGTACAATTTGAGTTCAATAATAAACTGAGTTCAATAATAAAAATAATAAACTCTGACCTCATTGTATGCCATTTTCTTCTTTGAAAGTCATTTTTCCTACATAATGTTATCTATCATCCATTGAACTTTAATATAGCTCAGATACTGCACTAACCACTTTATATACATCACTTCAGTTCATTATTGTAAGAATATTTTGAATAGAAATAAGTACTAACCCCGAACATATTGGGATACATCCAGATGGTGCTGAAACTTGGGAAAATTAAATATTTTATCCTCTCTTACAAATTAGAAATCAATGGATTATTATTTGCTCCAAGAGGATCTGACTCCAAAGTCTCTGATTTTTACAAATATACTACCCATCCCTTCACAAACACACATACATACAGGAGGAGAGAGAGATGAGAGAGAGAGAGAGAGAGAGAGAGAGAGAGAGAGAGACTTTGCTTTATCCAGAATTCTTGGAGCACTTACAGTTTTAATATTGTCTAGAATTATAGTCTATATTTTATCTACATAATAAGATTTCTTTCTTATACCATAACCATCCTTATTAATATACAAATAAGATGCGTAACAAACACTTAAATACACATACAGCATATGTATTTCACATACTCTATATACCTGTAGTATTTATCTATATCTATATGCACACACGGAGGAAGACAGTGGGAAAGAATGAGTCAGAGACAAAGAAAGAAAGATCAGAGATATTTACCTAATCCAAAAAGGAGATATTTATCAAAGATAAACACAAGTTCCTACATCTATAGTCAGGCACTCTAGCACATCTTACGTCCTCAGCACTAACATGGTGCTTTGCATATAATAAATGTTAGTAAATGTGGAATGGATGGAGGAGAAAGTGAACAAGTGGTAGGTGACACTAATAGGTGATTACAGGAAGATGAGACAAGGTTCCACAGATGTGAAAAAGACTCAGTAATCTTCACTGACATTAAGTTCAACAGGAGTAACTAGTGGCCGTCAATAGCTGCATATAGACTATATTCACAGAAGCCTCTGTCTGAGGCTTGCACATTTTAGTCTTAGTCACTTTTGCTCCTCAATAGTGTGAACACATGAGTAAGGAACATCTCAGATAAGGACACAAGTGACAAGCAGAGAACTGGAGTAATCCCACTGTGAGGTTTAAAGCAGTGTAAGGTTTTCAAACATTTTAGGATTTTCTGGAGAAAGGAACTGGGCTGGCTTGTGTGTTCTGAAGATAATTGACTAGGAAAAACCAGTGAAATCCATGGAGAGGCATTTTGGGTCCGAAGTTAGGAAGAACAGGCACTCTCCATCTTTCTAGTGGCTGTTCACTCTTTCAGTCCACCATCTTCCAATCCAGTACATCTTTCAAGATGCAGAAAAAATTTCAATTCCATTGTGAAACAAGACTTCCGCCTGGGAGGAACTCAGATATTCCCTATGCTATCCCCCAAATGGCAGCATGTCTCGGCTTCTCCCCTTATTCATTCAGTGTCCTAGTAAGTGATAAGAATTCAAATATAAGTAAGATTAAGTTTTCATTCCTAGTGAGTTTATAGTTTAAAGGGATAGAGGAGTTTAAAAAAAAGATGGCAACCTATTTAGTAAAACAGAATTATGTGCTAACTATTGATGATTCGTGAAAGATGGCAATCCAAACAAATCAGAACAACCAGAGAAATTTTTCAAAAAAAGTAGTGTTTACTTACATTTCCCTAAGGTATATCTGAAGAAACCTTGAAGATTAGATGCAAAACTGGAAAAGAAAGTTCCAAGCCCAGAGAATAGCCTATGCATGACAAGTAATATGCTCTACCTAACTAGAGGATACCAATGCCCATCCAGAACTTCTTAAAGCAAGAATTTCCATCTCTGTAGTACTTACCCTCCCTCAAAGCACACACCCACATGCACAATGAATTATCAGTAAATAATTATTTATTTAACTGGAATAAATGCAACATGCGAGAAAAGAACATAATATTCTCTGATCCTCATACTTAGATTAACAAGAGCAAGGCTGTGATCATCAGCTGGTGGTGATATGAAGACCCCCCCCATTCATAAAACATGGGCAGTTGTGGTAGAATGAAAAGACATGAACTTTGGAATGAGATCAACCTGGATGTGAATCCCAGCCCTTTGACCATAAAAAACAACACTTAATCCTTTTGCACCTGAAATTGCTCATCTTGAAGCTCATATTGCCTGCTTGTTTGTTGTGTAGTTTCAATAAGATAATCTAATATAGAAAGCTGCCTGTTAATAAGTGACTCATAAATTTTAGATCTGATAAATTATAAGAGAGTCTCTGATTTGAAACTTAAAGAATTGGAGAAAGATTTTACCTGTATTGTTATGGGCCAAACTGATACCACTTTTCACCTAATAAAGAAAAAGGGCCATAGGGAATTACTGAACCCTGTTAGCACAGGAGGCTCAGATTAGAGTTGCTTGGCTTAGTTACCAGGGCAAATTTGTGATTCCCAACAACTAGTTTTCATGGCTCCCTGCCCCCAGCCTTAGCCTGGATATCTTTACCTTAAAGTGTCCTGTGAAGCCTAAATATTCAAAGTGAATCATTCATTCGATAACCAAGTTAGAAAGTCTTCTCAATCAAATATGGCTGTTTTCTGAAAATATTTTTAAACTATTTTTAATATTGCCATTAAAAATAGAACCTAGTTGTACATGCCTATGTGGTGAAAATATTTAAACATGGGAAAATCTAGCAACAGAAGAAAAAGTTACCAGCAACCTTCCTCTAATGCAGAATACATGCATTGTAGTTGGTTTGGAACCAATGAATTTGCCTGAGCATAGGGCACTGGTTTAAAAAACTGAAGATGACATGGCAGAGTGGGAAATGGAGAATTATTTTCCAACGGGTATAAAGCTTTTGTTATGAAAATCTTCTAGAGATTTGACATGCAACATAATTTTTAGTTAACAATACAGTACTATGCACTCTAAAATATGTTAAGAGGCTAGATTTTATATTAGGCATTCTGACTCAATGGCTCCAAAAAATGAAGGGAGAGAGAGTAAAAAATGAATACAATGAAGTGTTTGAAGAAAACAGTTATGTTTAAAACTGTGGTTGTAGTGTTGTACAACATTCTAGTGTGCATACATCCAAATACATCAAGATGTACTCAATAAAAGCACGAAGTTTATAAAATGCAAGTCGTATCTCAATGAAGCAAATAAGTGCAGCTTAACATTGTGAAATGCATCTCCTACCTAACCAGTGAACCCTGCTCAAACCCTGGTTTTGAACAACTCTGTCCATTTTCTGTCTTACCTATAAGTTTGTCCAACTCACCTCCAATATCTCCAAATAAAACAGACTGCCATCCTCTCCTTTGTCCAAGGCATACTGTATTCACTAAGTCAGATTGATTTTCTCATCTACCAGGTAACTTGCTTTCTTCAACTTAACACAGACCAAGGCACCTAGATGGTGAACGTTTCCAAAATTGCCACCCCATCACCCACCAGAACAATTCCAGCCCAGTCATTACTCCTCCATGCCCCTGGAGTTAAGTCATCTGGTTACATTTTAGTTGATGATATGTGCCTGTTTGTCTCCTCTAATGGCTTGTAAGGCCTTGGGGGTCGAGCTCACGTCTAATCTTCACTGCATACATCTGTACACTACCGACTACATCATTACTGTACATTACTCTAATTCAGTGGGGACTCAATAAAAACTTGTTGACTGACTGATTTAGCACGGGGATGATTATTACGTAAGCCACTTTGGTAAATAAATTTCAAATAATGACCAGCTCACACAAATGTTTTACTAGCTCACTCTCCCCATGGAATTAATATAAAGAATGAAAATCAGCAGTCATTTCTACTTGCCCAGTGCTAAATGTTAACTCACCCCAAGAGAGTAGCTATTTTCAAGCCTAATTTCAAGTCAAAATGTCTAAAATGGTTGTCATTTTGGTGACATGCTGGAAAGAGTCAAGAACTAAGGGATCAAATCCAGTCACTTCCACAGGTTATTAACCCCAATCCTGGGGATCATTGTTTCCATCACATTACTGATAATAATAACACTGGCAGTTTACTTTAATTCATGTTTATTCAGTGAAAAGGTACTCTCAGAACTCTCTAACAAAAGTAATTCAATAGGCTTATCAAATTGTATAAGTTTATACTTGATTGATATAAAAATCATTAAAATTCACTTGATTTGTATCAATTCTTTAATAGTTGAACAAAGTCAATACATAGCACTGTAAACCATTGAAAATAAACACTATATCTACCTATTGATAGATAGATAGATATAGATCTATACAAACACTATATCTATATATCTATATTTATATATAGATATATATGCCTATATATATATATGTATATATGCCAAGAAAAATTAGAAATACATTTTAAAAATAAATTTAGTGTACATTGTTTTTTCTCTTCCATTTTTGTTATCACTTTATATAAGCTTGTATTGGGAAAAAAGAGTGTGTAAATTTACATGCACTCTCTACCTATTCTATTTTAGCCTTTTGATGTAAAATGAGACAGAGAGAGAGACACAGCTCATAGTACAAAGGCAACAGCTAGTAAGTGAGAGTGGAGTTAATCCCAGTTTTATGGCAGACAGAATTTTCTTATCTCAGCCAATGATTTTTCCAAATATCTTCAAGATTAATTTTATTTTTATTTTTTCTTCTGTGTATGGCATAAGCAGTTTTAAATATTTAAAATATCAGTTTGAATTATGAAATTAAAATAAGAATTTAAAGAAATTAAAAGCACTGAATACTTAATAATGACCTAAAGTTCGCTCATTTCAGGGTGTTCATGGGTAAATGGACTAGCCTGTCCTCTGCAACAAGGTAACCTGCTGCTAGTACTCAGCAAGTGAGAGACGTAATCACATAAACCACTCGCAACATTTCAGATCCCTGAAGGTTTCTTCAAGTCAGGCGCAGCCTGATTCACTGCGACAGCTTCTCTGAAGTCACGTCCTTTAAGAAGCAATAATCGTCATTTGGGGGCCTTCCGGGTGAAAAGACAAAACAGAAGTAAAAGAGCTAGAACAAATAACGGCACAGCTAAGGAAACACTGCAGACCTCAAGGGCACGGAAGTGAGTGTTTAAAGTACTTCAAAGTTGATCTCTTTATTTTCTTCATTCCCCAGGGCAAATAGCAAATGCGACAAACTATCTTCTACATTTGCCATATACTGAAATAAACTTTGTATTCAACACACCAGGCTTCCAGCTCTCCTTTTACTTGCAAATGGAAATGGTTAGAGTTTGGATTAAAAGAATTCTAATAGAACAAACTGAGGCCATGATCTAATATCAAAATCAAGTTAACAGATGTCATTAGGTCAGGTGATTAGTGATGAGTGATGGTCATGCCTGGTTTACTTTTCACAGTTAATCGATCAAAGCCTTTCCTTCATTTGGGATAAAGGTTGAATGAAGCTAGTTTGGCCTTAAAAAATTCTTTCATATAACGTGAAGTCTGTCTGAGGTATGCTGTTTCTAAAGCAGAATGGTCAGATCAACAGCTAAAGTAGGGTGGGGGGAAATAATTAAAGGCTACATCTCAATTTAATGACCTTTTCAAACACAGAGGGACATACAATCATAACAATGCTCAAATACTGTGGCATCCTGTACTCATATGTATAGGGTTACATAAAAAGATAAACTCTGCACATAGATTGACAAGGTCATGGAATGATGGACTTCAGGGATCATTCACACCTAACACCTGTCCAATTTATGAATTGTCTTCACTGCCATAGTCCATTCCACAGTTTAAAGTGAGCCTGCTGTAGGTTGAAAAGCTCTTAGGTCTTTCTCTGTAGCCACAAGCCCAGTTTCAACCCTTGTGCTCTACGGCTACTCCATGAGACCAAACACACCAAGCTGACCCTAACAGTTCTCAACTATTTGAAGATGGTTACCTCACTCCCACCATCACCACCTTCAGGTTCTTCTTTATCTCCTCAAATATTCTGTATGGGTTCCTCACTAGGTTCACAAGTTATAGTCATACATATATGGTATGCTAATCTATATACATAATTCTCATGTACACTATAATATGATTATATATTATATATATATATATACATATATACTCTTGTTATCTGTGCTACTCTTCCTTTAATCCAACCAAGATTTCATGGGTACTTTTGGCAGCTACTATCATTTAAGCAATATTTTGCTAACCTAGAATAACCGATGTTTATTTAGGACTTTGATTTTCTTTATAAATTGCTTCCCTATGCCCCCAAATTGCCAAAAGACAATCAACTCTTACTCATGTTCCTTTTGAATTTAGATTTAATCATGTACAATGCATTTGCTACTACTCAGAACCTTAAAACATCCACAAAATAATAATTTTACCTTATGCTTCCATCCAAGACACTGATTTAAGCAAAAATGAACTATAGAGACTGAGCTGAGACCAGAGTCCTGTCTCACTCAGAAACCTCTGTCACCTTCCTCCAGCTTGGGATAGGCATGACTCCCTAGGAGGTATATCAGAAACCTCGTGGTATGAAATTACAGCATGTCTAGTTGATGTGCTATTCAATATCTTAATTTAAGTTTATATTTTCAAAAGACTCATTTCCTATTATAAACTGTGGGAACTGCAGGAGTTTTCAAGTTTACTAAATTAAATGAAAGGATTTTGAATATTAGAGAAGAATTACTTGAGTTAACAATATTCTATAAATAAGGACCATTGCATATAACTGGGAAACAAATTTTTTTAAAAGGGCCAGGGATATAGCTCAGTGGCATTAACACTTGCCCGGCAAGGGCAAGGTCCTGAATTCAACTCTCAGTACTCATTTAAAAAAAAAAAAAGGATTCAGCTGGGCAGTTAGCTACAAATCTAGTTTCTTTTCTTTTCTTTTTTTTCCTACCAGGTATATAGAGTGTTTTGGTGTGTTTTTTGTTTCGTTTCATTTTGTTTTGATAAGGTTTGCCACATGCTTTGCCCAAATCCATATACTCTATTGCCTTTCTCTGACTTCCCGCTCCCCAGACCCATTTTTTTCATTTGATTTCCAGAAAGTGACACCCTCTTGAGTCTTCCTACTTACAATTCTGGCTCCTTTTCCAGTTCCTCTTTGTTTGCTGACATGTCTCACAATGCCTTCACTGGACTTCTCTTGTCTAACCACATCTGCTCCTTGGCGATGGCACCCAGACCTGTCTCCTCAGGCATGCCTGTGTGCTGAAGTCTGCAGCCCAGCTCCCCCCTGGACAGCAGGCCTGAATGTTCACCTGTCTGTCTGACACCTCCATTTGAATACCCCAAGATGTCCAATCTTTGTTTTAATTTTTAAAGAGAATAAAACCAAGCAAAATAAAACAAAATAAAGCCAATCAAAACAAAACAGTGCAAGTGAGTCAGGACTTCATTACAAGATAATAGGAAATCAACCATGGCTACCATAATGCCTCTTGTTGTCTTCAAAATAGCTGCCCATACCATCAGACACAGGAAAATCAAACAAAACAGAATAGAATAGAACCAATAAAAACAAAACAATGAATGCAGTATAGGACTTCAAAACAAGGTAATAGTAAATCCAAAACAGCCACCATAATATATTCTGTTATCTTAGACATAGCTGCCCATACCATCAGATATAATAAAATTAAACAAGACAAAACGAATAAAATCAAACCAAACAAAACAATGAAAATGATACAGAACTTTAAAACAAGATAACAGGGAGTTAACAATAGCTACCACCTTCAGAAGGAGATCCCTCATAGATGTTATTGTTATCCTCTGAATAAGTGATCAGACTACCAGCTGTAGTTCTGCAAAGTCAATGAAATGATAAACACTATAAGCATTAAGTTGTATTTTACTTCAATAGCTATCATCTCAGCCTGTGTTTCTCCAGATCAGCCAGTCACTCACGGAGGGTGGGGGTGGAAGGACCTTGGCTCTTTTTGTCTCCCAGCTCACACACTGGGAGGGGCTGGTGTCTGCTTGTCTTCCCCATAGCCCATGCATGGCGCCAACACACAGGAAGTGGCTGGCAATCTTAATATCCTCGGCACAGAGCTTTTGATCACTGCTCTCCTACCATCCACATAAACTAGCTCTCCTGCAGAATTTCCACCCTTGGAGTTAGAGCTGACTCGTCATGTCTCATCCCATACCCAATATTTCAGCAAACTGCAGGTGAACTATAACACCAAAACATATTTGCTATCTGATCAATTTTTGGCTTCTCCATTACCACAATCCAAGAACCCAACAGTAGCATCCCTTGACTCTCCTACCTTTACCCTTTAATGTACACCTGACCCTCAGCCAGAGTGGCCCTGGAAACATAAGTCGGTTCTCATTGCTCCTCACTATTCCACACAGCTTGAAAGTCACCTCACTCAGGGTTAAACCAAATCTCTATGATAATCTATAAAACCCAACATGACCTGGCTCTCAAGCACAATTTTTATTTCTCTCCTGCTATTTTCAAACTTGCTCACCTCAACCCATTTACATCAGAAGCCTACTGTTATACTGTCACAATATATACCACAGGGCCGTTGCACTTGCCTTTCCCATAGCTAACATTTCTCTCAATTGCCTACATGGTAAACACCTTCATTGTTTTTCATTCTTTATCTCACAATCATTTTTTCAGTGAGATCTTGCATGGCTGCTCTACCCAAATTTCCAGCTCCTGTGCAAACACAACTCAGATTTCTCTACCTGCCTAGTTTTAGAACTTACCAATATCTAACCTACCACATGGTTTACATAGTTACCTTGTTATTGTCTAAATACATCAGAGAAGTGTCAGTTCTACAAGGGAAGGGACTTTCTCTTTTTTTTTTCATTGCTGTAGCCCTACAGCTTAGAACAGTGCCTGGCACATAGTAAGTGTGGAGACCACTTTCTTCAATCAGGGTTGTCAAATGAACGAACAATCTTTCAATCTATCTTTTGTCAAGGAAAGAAATAGTATGAATTGTGGTGACTTGGCAAAGGTATGGGATGACCCGGTGAGCACTGCTTCATTTTTTCCCAAGCTGTTCTAAAATGTTGCCTGAAACTTCCTGTCTGGACGGGGTGCAGGACCAGTGCCCTCATGCACTGCTACTGCCCTGTGTAAAGTACTCACGTGTTTTCTCTCTGCTCTGTGCCCCCACTGGCTACACACTCCAAGAAGATGAAGACTGTGTTCATGGGCTCATTCGTGCAGACCTGGCCCCAAGCACAGTGCCTGGGACCCAGTAAACAATAAATATCTGTCATATGTTGTAGTCTTAATTACATTACCTATTTTTTAAATCATATGTTCACTCATCTCTGATACTCAAATAGCATTAACAGTTGTTCAATAATTTCACTGCAGTTTCATAGACTCTGAAAGATACTGGTCAGAATTCTTAAGCTAATTTAGGACATATAGGCCCTACTTTCTTCTACTTGGACTCTAGTTTTCTCCTAATATTTTTTTAATTTCTACTCAAAGATCTTTATTCTAAACAGATAAAAGCAAAGACAAAGTAAGAGTTAGACTCTCCTCTGTTTGTGCTGGCTGCCTGCTCCTTCTCTCTCTCCCAACAGTATTTAAACTCCGTGTTCACCTCCACTAGGGTGCTTGAAAATATCAGGGTTTTTTAGATTTTAATCTTTCTAAAACTATAAGTGCAGGTCACTTTCATATTCACTTTTTGTTACATCCTCTGCTTTTCATCTTTGATGTATAACTTTTGTTTTAGGTTTTTGGGGGGAAGGGTTTGGGGCTCTCTGGTTGTAATTTTATTTGCTTAAGTTCATCTAAAATTATAGACCTGAATATAGAACTATAGGCATAATCTTCCAGGGAAGAGACCGTGTTGGCTATCACTTCACTAGGTCCCTAACTTGGACCATTTCTAGTACTTCACTTCCTCTGAGGATAAATGCAGCTGTACAGTAAAAATGACTTTTATGAGTGCAGCTGGGCTCTGAGCCAGGTTCTGTACTTCTGCTATTTACAGTTCTCAGGCCCCTTCAGTGGAGGTAATTAAGAGATTTTACATCACAATGAATATGTTCAATGGAAATAAATAAAAACAAGGTATACTATGAATAAAGCTTTCAAAGTTTTTTTAAAATGTTAACTGGAGTTTGTTGCTTTGCCATAATAACTAACATGAGGAGAAAATCAAGCTTATTAAAACTGGATATTTAACAGAGTTACTCATGAAAATGTTCAAAGGTTCTGATAATCACCAATTATATTTATATACATTTCTTTTTAAAGTGAAGTTACCTCTATCTCAGTAGTGATGTTTCAAATCCAGAACATCCATAATAAAACAGGTTAGTCATGCTGATTCTTTAAAGTGTATGTTTAATATTTTAAATAGAATGCTTTCCGAGACTATCAAATTATTCAAGATGCAGCTGGTGACACTCATGAATGGTAAGTCAGTGAGTCACCTGTCCATGTCAAGTGTGGGGCAGATAGTGCATCAATCACCTGTTCACAAGCTCTGGGCAGACAGTGAGTGAGTCACCTGTCTGTGCACAAGTGCTTGGCAGACAGTCAGTGGTAAGGCACCCACCCATGAATAAGTGTGTGATGGGTCATCAGTCAGCCACTTCCACCAAAGCACAGTGTCTCACATTAGCAGTCTTCAAGTTGTATTGCTCGCATATCCCTCACTATGTATCGTCTCATAAAGGGTTCGCCATACATTTGAAAACATTTTAATAGTAAATAGAAAATCTTTAGAATGTTATAAGCTGAAACATTGGCTGTTATCCAAGTAAACTGTTCATTACACAATGACTCACTGCACAGGGATTGGGGGTGGAGCTCAATGGTGGAACACTTACCTCGCCATGTACGAGGTACTGGATTCATACTCAGCACCACCAAAAGAAAATATGGTAACATAGGTTTTTTATATCTTATGCAATAATATGCCAAAATCAAAATAAATTATGTACAACTTTTATCTATGAGTATTAATAAGTGTACCTTGAATAAAATCTGTGGTCCCAGAAACTTTCCATTTAAAAGACTAAAATACATTTAAAACAGTGATAACTAATAACTTACATCATTTTTGATGCTCTCAATTCAGAGCATCCTAGTATAGATCCAGCTCCATCTTAAATGGGAATATGTAGAAAACAGGGAAGGACAGGAATTCCATCAGCTTAAGATACTTTGATTATTCATTCAAGAAGGGCTTCTCCAAAATATTTCTCCATATTGCTTTGCTTGCTCACAGAGATTCTCATGTTCTAGGAAAATCCATCAGAGTATGAGTCTACTGAAAAATAACTATGAATGAAAGTGAGTTTCCAGAGAGTGTTAATAAATCCAAACAGAGAAAAGTAAGGATTAGAAATTGATTTCCTTAAAATCATCTGCACACTTGTATGCCTCGAAAAGTCAGCATAAAGCATCCCTGCATATTTGAAGGATGCTATCCTGGATTAGATATGAAACCAGAATGCCCCAGAGCCTGGAGCCCCTTGTCCTCCCACCCCACTTCTGGTACCTAATTGATGGACTTCCCAATATGAAAGATGGAAAGAGTGCAAGCCTACATATATCCTCTCTTGGGTAGAAATATCATATTTTTAATTTCCCCTATTAAAGTAAGCCAGTGAAGAGAAGACTGGTCTTATGGGCTAGAAGAACCAAAAATGTTGAGTGATTCCAAATCATTTACCTGAGACCCACAGAAAGTCAGTGACCTCGTAACCTGAAAAGTTCATATTTCAAATATTCTAGCATAGTGTTCCCATGGGAAATCTAACATTTTTATAAAAGTAACCCAACTTTTGAGTGACTCATTGCTTGTTCATACCAGACAAGCTACATGCCTAAATTTCTCTCTGACATGAGAAAGAAAAAGTAACTTCTAGATTTTCTCTTAGGGCTTTGGTATCACAGGACACCAGGCCATGTCATGAAAGTTTTCTAACTCTAAATATGTGGGGTCTATGTGTATATGTATGCTGGGTGTTGTGGCTTCCCTTTATGTGAGAAAGAGGAGAAAGAGAGGATGAGAATGAATCAGATGCACAGAGATTTCTATGGAAGATAGCATTGTACCAAGTTACTGTCTGGTTTTACAATAAGATGTACAGAAACAGAATGAAAAGAGATGCAACTCTACAGAGAAATGATACCAACAGAAGGAAATATGTGAGGTTTATATTAGGCTGTTTTTGCAGCTATTGGTGCCACCTTTTAAAGTTATTATAATAGGCAAATTTTTGAGGCAGTGCAAGAATTAGCTTTAGAAACTAGAAGCAGTCATCAGGAGAGTCAAATCATTAGATTAAATTTATAAAATCACAAAGGATCAAAAACAAGATGGTGTATTTTTAGAAAAACCTGGTTCAATAGGTGCACAAATACATGGAAAGTGCCCAGAGGTACTGAGGCATTGCATTCCAAGCCAGCTTCCCAGGAAAACAGTCTTACAGAACTAGAGAATACAAACTAAAAAATATAATCATCATAAGTCTTTCTTAAATCTTTGCGTATAGAAGCTCCTATTTACTATCCAGGCCAGTAAAGAACCAAGCTTCCCAGAAGTGTCATCATTTTCAAATCCAACAGCTACCCTTTGGAATGATGAATCCTAAAAGGAGCTGGAATAAGACAGGAAGGTTGAGGCTAAAGAATATGTGGTCTTGGCTAGGATGTTTAAGTACATCTAATATTAAATTATTATAACAATTGCTAAAGTATCTTACTAAAATTTGAATATTACAAACCAGGTCTTGCCTTGAGATATTCATCACGGATTGATTTTCTCACCTGGGGAAATGGAAAGGAAAAGGGGAGAGAAAAGGAGGGAGAAGAGAGAAAAGAAAAAAGAATGAAAGGGGAGGGCGTGGACGGGGAGGGTGTCCTGGTCCTCCTGGTGCTGGTACAAATCCATCCTAACCAATCTGCTCGCCTTTATGCAGCTGAAACCTACTCTCTGGTAGGTTTCAGGTAGATCTCTGGTGATGTCCACTAGCCCTTTCCTTTCTACCTGAACCACTAAAATTTTATCCAGTTAACCAGAATTATCTGAGATATTCTGGGTACTTGCTTTTCCGAATTATGAACTAAGAACAGGCACTGCCTGGAACCTTTATTATTCCTATCGCAGAATTAAGAATCTGAGGGAAAAAGAATGGGGTGAGGGAAATAAAAGAAAAACTATTTTGAGAATTTGCCAAATAGTATATTTTTTTTCACACTCCTTTCTCTCCGCCTTTCTACAGAGGATTGGTTTGAATCAAAATACTTCAAAGCTCTTTCAATATCCCTTTGTCCCTACACACTCCATTACAGAAAAAAAAAATGAAGAAATGATCCATACTTCATTGTGGGGCCTTGGAATTAACTTAAAGCAAATACGTCTCCTAAAATGTTTCAATCTATAAAATGAGATTGTTTTTCAAGCTTTTATTTCACTTCTGTGCCCCATGTGTAAACCATTGCACACGAATTAAATGGGAAACACATTTTTTATTGTTATCTTTACCTCTCCAAATTGTAGTCTTCTCTAAAATATCTTGTAACCTCTGGGGTACTGGAGCCCTGTCACACGCATTTTTGTCCCTTCTTTCCTAATCAGCTATGGTTACAGAGTAGCAATTATGTGTAGAATAAGAAAAGCTCAGTACTTCTCTACGAAAGAGTTAAATAGACAAAACATGTTGGATCAGATTCCTCAACACCTTTGGATTAATTGGATTTGAGGCTAAAAGTAAATTACCCAATAGGTTAAAATGAGGTAATGTTGATATAGCTGACTGAAAAACAATAACTACAATAAAGTAAAAGCTTCACCATGAGCAGTTAGGAGCATCTTGCAAAGGGAGAAGAAAACAGGTGTGTTTCTCCATTGGGTGAGAATGCTGGACATGTTTCCCTAAGAAAGTGATTAAAGACAACAATATTATTGGCCTTTGGTGCTTATGCTGTGGACTACAGCTATGAATAAGACAGAGAAAATGTTTCTGCTTGAAGAATCTGTCTCTTTTTTTTAAGCAATCTGCCATAAGCCCACAGCAGCCTCTCTTCCTGTGACATGTCCTAAGCAAATGAAATGTGGCTTTGTGTGTGGGACAGAGAGAGGGATGAATTTTGTAGGCAAATCAGTTTGTGGTAAAGAGATGAGCTCCACGGAGAACTGCCGTGGCTATAAGCATGTCAAAGGTTCTGAGAAGTCCTGCGATAAAGAAACATATTTTCATCTATATAAAGCATCATTTTCCAAACTTACTTGACCATGAAATTCTTTTTACATCTACTAAAATTAGGGTTACTTGGACAAATGTTTGGCAAATGTTCTAGAACTATTATTTTCTCTTGTTGTGTTTAATATCAGAATCTTGTGGGGTTTGGTCTACATGTGTTGAGTTCTAGGAAAAGGTGCATGATTTAGATCTTCTAGTCCCTGTGGTCTTTTGGGAAAGGGACTGTTCCTAAAATGTAGTCATTTGTCCCACTAGCTCCTTGAAGTATGTTTTGTACAACTGAATTTGGCTACATCTGACTGCAACCATCAATATTGGTCTAAAACAAATCCCTTCTCAAACTGCATGCACCATGCCCATTCACAGTAGACTATAGAAGAAAGGTTATGTGTGGGCTGTGTTGCTAACCTTCCTGGCTTCAAAACCACTCTCCTGTACATTCCTCATATGTGTATCTCACTGTTCTCATCTGTAAAATGGTGGAAAGAGCACAGATATGACTTATCAAGCTGCCACGAGAGTAAAATGAGTTAAGTAATATAGGATGCATAGAGAGTTACTGATGCATAATTTGTTAAGTAGTGAGCCACCTGTGTGCTTGGAACTCTGGGCTTCTGGGAAGTAGACACCTAAAGACCAATGCAATAAAGGGACCCAGAGCTACACTTGAATAACAGCAGGGCAGTGTCGGGTTATTGGTAAATAGGTGGAGAGTAAGCTGATGCTAAAATACCTATGAAGATCACCCTCCTCCCTTTCTCATGGATCTAAAATAATTTGGTCTACCAAGCGGATCCTAGTGGCCTCTGTTAAAGCACAGACACAGAGAAGAGCTCAGCCAGACCTATGAGGATGCCAAGTCCTGTCTACTTATCTATGAAGGAGATGATGGAAAGTGAAGTAATTCACAAATTAAGAGGTATCACATGGATGCAAAAAAGGTAGACCAAGCATGTGCCTGGCCCCCAGGGCTATAGCCTGTGACTTATACTGTGTAATATCTGTGAAGAAAAAGGTGGTATCTTGCACATTAATTTGTGAAAATTTAATCTATAGTCTATGTAAGTAATCTAAACAATAATGTAAATGTAAAGGCACTTGTCCTATGAAAGTATAGGACAAAAAAGTAATTTCATTGATTATTTTTGAAAACTGGGAACATTCCCAAGTCACCATGATCAACACAGTTATGCCAGTATTCATCACTGTCCTTCACAGAACTCCCAGATGGGACGGGGGATAGGGAGGGGAGGAGTTCCTGGATGGCAAGTGTCTCTGGGTCCCCTGCTAACACAGATGCTGCTTTGCAGCTGGTACCTCCACCAGGATGACAGCCACTCACTCCCTCACCCCCCAGAGAGGCCTTTCCATTCCTCCCTGGTTCATCCTTTCCAGCCGCCCTAGTGACTGCCTCCTTACGTCTTTTGAGCCACTGTCTTTGGCTTTAGTCCCCACAGCTTACAGTAAAGACATGGCAGGAGGTGGGAAATGGGATCAAGGAACAGAACTATAAGTACCCATGACAGGTTGGCAGGAGAACAGTTGTCTGTGTTGTTGGTAAAATTACTACCCAACCTCTTCTTTCATACCCACAGATGGTTTTCAAACTCTCTTGCCCACTTATCTATGTGCTAAAATCTCAACTCACAAATGGAAAATTGCTATGTCTTCCCAGAACCAGTGGGTGGATTCTCCAGAATACTCCCCATGATGATTTAGACTGCTCTCCAATAGTGTGACTGGGAGGGGTTCTCAACACAGTAACTTTGATCATTCTTTTCTTATTCACTCTAACAGTTCCCAAAAAACATAGGAAATATGTGCTTTCATTTCTAAGAGTCACCATGGGGTCCCTGTGCATGGTTTCTTTCCCCGGCCTATGTTCAAGTCAATTAAAACTAATAGTACAAATTGAATCAATGGCCCTACCATGTGTAAGGGATCTGCTGGCCAGCATCCAAGATTGCTCAGCCCTGTCTTGAGGCACTGACTGTGTCCTTGGGTTGCTTATGACTAAGTAAAACTGGCCTTGGCAAGTTGTGTTTGACTATTAGAAAAATGGATGCACTTCTCAAGAAACAATTTGGGTGACTAAGCAAATCACTCATGGGCACTCAGGTAGGGATCTCAGCCAATCTGGCTCAAGACTTAGGGTTAAGACCTTTTCACGTCCCACACTCACAGTGCAGGACAGACCCAAAGAGGTCTGGGGAATCTCAGGTTAAAGGCCATCCGATTCTTACTAGGATTGTGTTAAGTCCGATAGTGTTCACCCGTTAAAATGCAGCTCAGGACTCTCAGGGCATCTGAGTCTCAGGGGTGGGGTTAGTTCTCCACAGCGCTAGGAGATACTGTTTCTGATGGCCAGTGTGGAGAGCGGATGGTGGGACCTGCTGCCTCGACAGGTGCTGGAGCACAGCGCTTTCCAACAAGGACTCAAAAAAGACAATCATCATGTCAGCTCCATCGGCCGGTTCCCAGGCTCTGCTAGCCCTGGGGTGTCTTCTGCAGCTCTCAACTCACAAACCACTTCTAAGTGGTCTCCAAGAGCACTTAATGGGACCACTTCTGGTTGGTACCACCAGCTGAATCAGACCCAGCCGTTCCCCTCAAGGAATGCTAAGAGGCTTGACCTTGACCCTTCTGGTGGTTTCAGGCTCACTTGACTTTCTTTCAGAATGACATTTGGGAGATTCAACAGTGATATTTCTACCCTGAAATAACTGGAGCTGCTCTTATTAAACAAAGGAGAAATCACAAAATTAATGTCAGAGAGGTTTCCCCTGCCCATTCTACTGTTATGTACCATCACAGAAGGCTTTGAGTCCTTCTGCTTCTAATTGCATGGCTAAGGAGTTTTGATGGTACAGCTATAGCTTGGGTCATCTTTTTGACAAAATAATTGCCATCTTTATGATAGTACAGCGTCTTATTAGAGCTGCAGCCATCAAAATAGTGGCTAGCACATATCCGGTACTATGCAAATATTTTGCAGATGAATGCAAACGCTCATGATTTTACATTTTTATTCAGCTTTTCTTTTATTCATCTCTTCATTACCAGTTTTCTGAACATCAACTTATTCTTCTTGCCAAGACTCATGCAGACTCCCTGAATAATTCTGGCTTAACAGTCTTCTGAATTTTATTCAATTAATTTAGCACATAAATCATAGGCTCCCACCTTTTTCTTAGCCCTCACCTCCACTTAATTAACCTGTTCCATACAAATGATCACCTCAATAAGTCCCAAATCCATTCCCTTCTTTCCTTTTGCTGTACCACCATAATCTCAATCATGTTCATTTTTCTCTTTACCTCTTGCTATAGCTTCCTAATTAGTCTTCCTGTCTCCTGCATAATTACTTTGTTCAAAGGTAAATCTGATCATGTCACTCTGGTGATTAAAATCCATCAATGAGTGACACACACTTGGGGTTCTGGCAATGGGGGCACCTAAGTGAAGTGTCCACAGCAGCACATTCAGAATCAACTGCCACCTCTCCAGCATTAGGCAAGTGTCAGAATAATGAGTGAGATATTGGGCTCCATATTCCAGAGTGCTCCATTCAGCCAGAGTGGAATTCCCTCCTCTTTGGGCCAGTCAGCAGCAGAGCAGAGTTAGGAGGCAGAACCTATAGGTTACAGGTGCTAGACTTTTCAATCAGGGACATGTGGGCTTCATGCCCTCCATTTCCTCACATCGACATCAACCTAGTGTATATGTGCCAAGCCTTGCCAACCCTTTCACAGTCAAGAGAAGCAGAACAGGTGAACCTCCTCCTGACCTGAGAGAGTGAAGAGACACCAGTGAAGGTCCTTCCAGACATCTCAGCAGGAGACCGCTCTACACTTCAGGCGTATGTGATGATAAACCACACTGCCCGTCACTGCCTATAGTGTCCCCACCAGTGAGGACATTTCAACAACCAGACTTAAGTCCCAAAGAATGGACAGAGAGAACCACCAACCAGAGAGAAGATCCATTAACAATCAAAATGAGTTGGCATGAAGCAAAACTGCTGGAGGGAACAGGCAGAAACCTGAATAGAATGTTAAGAAACCAGAAGGACTTTAAAGAGAAGCACTAAGAGAAACTAGGAATGTTTTAAACAAATTTTACTTGTACAAAAATACAGGTCTTCATGAAAAATTCAAAACATTAAAAGACAAGATGGTGATTATAAAGACTAATTAGTGTTTTGGAAAAGTAAATGAGAAGTATTTCAAAGTACCATACCGAGGAAAAAGGTAAAAGAAATTTAAAGTATCCAGGAAAAAGGAACTAGAAAGATCAGTAAGAAATATAAAAATAACAAATTGTTCCTAAGTGAAGAAAAAGGAACAAACTGAGGAAAGACAAGTAATAAAGAGTAGGGGAAAATCTTCTTAACCTGAAAAAAAGATATTAGTTCTCAGATTATAAGTTTTTATGGAATTCTGGCTCAAGTGGATAAGAGCACCACATGAAAGCAAGTTGAAATTCTTACATTTCATAAAAAAGAAAAAATATCACAAGCATGCAGGTTTTTTAAAAAATCTACTTGGTATCACATGGGAAAAGATTTTTCTCACTCTCAGTCAGGTATCTGAGAACAACAAGAAAATATCTCCAGCCAACTCAATGGAAGGACTATGAATCAGGAATTCTATACCCAGCCAAGATACTACCCACTTATCAGATGAATGAAAAAACTGCAACACAGGTAAGGACAAAAAGTATATTGCTTAGGAGCCTCACCTGAGTAAAACACTTGAGAAAATTTATGAAAATACAAGTCTGTCTGTTACCTTGTTTGCTTTAAATAAGATTTCTAATTTTCTTCATATATAGTAGTTCTTATACATTTCATAATTTATTTCATATATTACATAGTAGTGTATCATGCATAATTTATGATAAATAAGGACTGATGAAATGGATGGGATATAATGTAAGAAAAGCATCAATTGTCTCAATAAAATATGAGTTGGAGGTGGAGAATGGAGAAGCGAGAGAAAAATACTCTCAAAAGGGTGAAGAAAGGAGGGAAATTTAAGTTATTCCACAAGGAGGCAAATAGTAGCCATGGAATTACCATATTTTCCTTCAAGAGGAACCAGCCATGTTGGAAAGAAGTAATTTCTCTTCAGGCTAATGTTATGGGTAAATACTTCAAACATAATTAAAAATGAAAATTTCCAAAAGGAATGGATACAAGTTAAATGTGTTCTACAGAAATGTTCCTACCCTATGCTAAAGGAAACAGCTAGTAATGAAACAGAGAAAGTATTTTATAAGAAATAAAAACTATGAAATACTTAAAATAAATTTGACAAGAAATGTACAAGAACCACTACATATGAAGAAAATTAGAAATCTTACTTAACACAAAGTAACAACTTCATTGAATGGAAAGATTATAACAAGTGTCCAAAAATTAATAGGTAGATTATGGGTAACAGAGTACTCTCATATAAAATATTGCTAGTGGAAAGAGGTTTTCTAGCATTTTTGGAAAAAAAAATCTTACAACATCACATTAAAATTAATGGCATCCTTTGACTCAGTAATTCCAGTCTTGGAACATGAAAGCACCAATTCTTAAGGACATATGTTCAAGGATATTTATTGTAGCATTGTTAGGATTTGCAAAAAGCTTTATAAACAATATGAATGTTCATAAATGGGAAAACTGGCTAAATAAATTGTGAGACATGTACACCATAAAATATTATACCACTGCCCCCAAAAATGAAAAAGAGCTGAGCCAAGTGATTTACAGTGGTTTCTGTATAGTGTTGTTGAGTAAGGAAAGCAAAATGCAGAATAATATAATGCTATCTTGGTATAAAGAAAAAAATAAATAGCCATGCCCTTAAAAAATATCTCTGTGTACTTGTGTATTTCTTTGACTTTTTTCACATTGTGACATCTATGAAATCAGGATGCATCTTTCAGGCACCATCTACCATGTGGCAATCATTACTGCATCGTCGAAGCTCAGGAGCCCAGTGGCAGTGGGGTGTGCGGGCTTATAGGAACACCCCAAGGCAGCTGTGGAGATTTGCCACAGACAAGCCTGTATCCCTCGCACTCTGGGTGCATGGAGGGTGGTGGAGTATGGAAAAGTACAGATTCCAGTGCCTGGAGATTGCAAAGGGAGTCACAAGAGCCCAGCTCTGAATATGACAAAACTGGGGCTGGGGATTTAGCTCAGCGGCATAAGCGCCTGCCTTGCAAGCAGGCAGTCGTGAGTTCGATCCCTGGTACCGATAAAAAAAAAAAAAAAAGAATATGACAAAACTTCAGAAATACCATACCCAACTTGTTTCACTTACAGTTTCCTTCTCATGTGGGCAAAAGAGTGATTTCTAAATAGGCATAAAAGGACTAATGCAATAAGTTTGAAATAAAAATGATAAAGGTTAGGGAAGCACTGTGTCATCATATAATTGGCAACGTATTTCTTTCTACACAGAGCATAAAATAATTATCTCTCACTAAAGGCATCCCAGAGTAAGTGAAATATGAAGTCTTGATATATGCATATTAGTGTTTACATGGGATCATATGGCTGAAGAGAAATCATGAGTAGTTAAGGCCTAGGATGTTAATGTGTGTCTTTGTCTTCAAGAGCTATCATAACAAAATATCACAGGCTGGCCCTGGTGCTGGTGGTCTACACAACAGAAATGCGTTTCCTCCATGCTCTGGAGGCTGGATGTCCAGATCAAAGTGTTGGCAGGGTCCAGTCCCCTGTGGCTCTGTTCTTTCTTTACAAATGGTCATCTTCTTGCAGTGTCTTCAGAAGACCTTCATTCCTTACCCATGTGTCCCCAGTGCCTCTCCCAGTTCGTAAAAGGATACCAGCCATACTCACTAGGGCTCACCCTAATGACCGCAGTGTACATCAATTACCTGTCTAGAGACCCTATTTTCAAATACATTGTGAGATATCTGGGGTTAGGTCTTTAGTATAGGATTTGGGGGAGACACAAGTCAGTCAATAACATCAGGTTCCATGGGGAGAGGGAAAAGAGCACCCAAGCGATAAAACAAGAGGTAATGTGAGGAAAGAAGACCACACTTTAAAAAAAAAAAGGAGCACACACATATTTAGGCACACATTTATAAATCACTTTCATGTGTAGGTAAGTATGTGAGGGTGTGAGTATAAAGTAGTTGTTTTAATAACACACACTGAATGGGTTCTTATTGTCCTTGGAATCAAGTCCGAACTATAATGCACCTTACAGTGCTAGGAGCAAGTCAGCCTCACTGATCCCCAGACAGTGCTGCCTCCAGCCTTTCTTACCTTGTTCGCCCTGCTCCACACACTCTAGATTCCCTTCCTTCCTCAGAAACAAAAGCAAAGTGCTTGCACTGGAAATATTTTAAACGCAGTTTTCCAGGTGGAAACAAGCACTTTTTAAGAATCAGAATTTGACCCCAAAGACAAAACGTAACTGCCCAAAATGAAAATGCACAGTTATTTTAGGCCCTGACCTTTTTGAGATAAGTATTACATCTTGGAACTCCCAAACTTTATTTTTCTTTGATTGTCTTTTCCATTTTCTAGACCTAGGGGATGGTAAAGTCACAGCGTGTTAAAACATGAGTTTATAGAATAGAGAAAATTTCATAACTGTGCGATTCAATATCCAGAAGCTTCACCAAAGAGAAAAAACATCAATAACATAAAAGAAAAGGAAACTGAACAGTGAAGAAAAAGAAACAGCAGCATAGTATGCACTAAAAAGACTGATGACAAACCAGGGGAAAAAAATGTAGAAAAGAATAGCAGAATCCTATTAAAAATTTTCAGTAGGAATAGAAAGGGACAATTCACAGAAAGGGAAATGCAAATGACTCTAAATCACATGAAGAATGTTCAACTTCTTTCGTAGTAAGAAAAATGTAAATTAAAACTACAGTGTGATATAATTTCTCACCTATTGTATTGGCAGAACTCCAAAACTTTGACATCATACATGATTGTGAAGACACTAGGGAGTAGACACTCGTAATTTGACGATGGAAATATAAAATGGTTCAGCCTCTATGAAGGGAAATTTGGCAGTTTCTAGCAAAATGTCTTACGTATTTACCCTGTGACCCCAGCCATTCCACTTCTAGGAATCTTCCACAGAAACACTGGCAAAGATACAAAAAGACACATGTACAAAGCTATTCATTTCAGCACTATTTGAAACAGCAAAGAGCTGGAAAGAACCCAAAGAGGTCCATCAACAGAGGGCTGGTGGAATTAACTATAGTATATCCACTCAGAGGGGTACTGTGCAGCATGCAAAGAAATGAGAAATCTATCCGTGTACCCCAAACTTCCTCACTTTATAGTAGTTTTATCGTGGGCTCCCAGGCCAAAAGAAATGTCTAAGAGCTCCACTTACTGATGGAATTAATTAAATAATTTCATTTATTAATGTAGGAATTAACAATCCAGAAGTAGATTGGAGGGGATACAATAAAAATTTAACCTTTTAAAATATTCCTTGTTTGTCCCTAAACCTCTTGCATTATAAGCATTTTTATGTAAATAAAATATAAAAATGTTTAAGAAATTCTTAAAACTCAAAAGCAAGCAAGGGAACTTAATTATATATCTAACTACAATGAGGTATTAACCAAAAATAGAAGAATTTTTCCACCATTTGTTTAAACTAGACCAATTTAGCCAGATGTCCGGAGGTGGCTATGCACTAACTACCAAAAGAACTATAAATAACATAAACTGATTTACATAATCATAATGTTATTGCTGTTGGTTTTATTCTGAGACTACTGTATATTGCTATGGGATAAAGCAATGAAGAACAGTGTTGCTATAATTGAGATCAATAACTTTCAGCCTAGAAGGAAGGAGATACAGATAATGAGGTTAAATGAAAATCCAGTAGACCTGAATTTGAATTCAAAGTTATCAATATGACTCATAATGTATTTTATTCTAGAAAAAAAAGTATCTCACAGCTTTGTCTGTTGGAAAGGTCATGAAACTCCAGAAATAAGCATTTCTGACATACCAGTTGGGCACTAAATGTTATTTTTCATTGAAAGTTCTCAGAAATACTCAGAGAAATGGATGTCTGGGGTAGGAATTGTAAAATACAAGCCTGGAATATGTTATTATTTCAGAAAGCAAAAGATGCTACCAAAGACTGCCAGGGTCAGGTCTTGGACCTGGAAATACGTGAAGAAGTTGCCACCAGATAAAGTGGGTTAATTTGAACAATAAAAAGGTAATGGGTTGGAATACATCAGATAAGTTGAAATATATGGTGTCTTAGTGATACTTTTAAAAAATTAATCACCACTGGAGAGTGATAGAGGATAGATTTGTTATTTTAGAAAAACTAGTGATAAAGAGGAAGAATCAAGCATACATCCAGCCTTCACTACTACATAAGTTGTCCCCCAAGAAAATTAATAGTTGTTAAGGGGAGTTTCTAGAAGTTCTAAAGCTAACAAATTAGGAAGACATGATGTAGAGTTAAGATATCTTGCAACGTTTAATGCAGGCATCCCCAAACTTTAAAATATAATGAGTCACCTAAAAATCCTGTTTAAACCCAACACTTTAATCCACAGGTCTGGAGAGAAGACTGAGAGTCTGCATTTCTAAGAAGCTTTAAGTGATGTCTTCTACAGCAAAGCCATACTTAACGTGCGGATGTTGGCAATTATCATCAGTGGTCACTACCATACCAAGGGGAGATGCAGGGGCTTCCAAACTGAAGTATAACATGTTACTTCTAAAGCAGGAAGAAAGAGAGAAAGAGAGGAAGGAAGGATGGAAGGAAAGAAGGAAGGAAGGAAGGAAGGAAGGAAGGAAAGAAAGACGGGAGAGAGAGAAAGAAAAGAAAGAAAGAAAGAAGAAAGAAAGAAAGAAAGAAAGAAAGAAAGAAAGAAAGAAAGAAAGAAAAGAAAGAAAGAGAAAAGAAAAGAAAAGAAAAGAAAAGAAAAGAAAAGAAAAGAAAAGAAAAGAAAATTTGGCCAAACCTCCAAATCTAACTACCAATTTACGGATAACACAGTACCAGGGGGTCATATAAAGTGCAACCATGGATGTGCAATCAGCGAAATTCAACCTCAGTAAATACAGGTGAAAACCTAACTTCAGCAATGAACTGCAGTTTAAAAAGAAATAAACTGCTAGATGAAGAAAGAAGGAGAAGGAGGGAAAAAAAGAAGGAAGGAGGTGAAGGAGAAGGAGAGGAAGAGGAAGAAGCAAAAGAAGGAAAAGAAGAAGGAGAGGGGCAGAGGAGGAGGAGGAAAGGAAAGAAAAAAAGAGGTAGAGATACATAGATTTAAAACTTAAAATCATATCAACTGACTGTAATACATAAACTTCTTTGTATCCTGATCCAAGGAAATGAACTGTTCAAAATTAGATATATAATATTACTGAGAAAATTAATTTACTAACTTTGTGGATATTTTAACAATACTAAGAAAAACAATTGTTCTTAGGTATTATCATTTTATTGTGCTTTTAAACATGAATTTTTTTTATTTTAAAAAGAATAAAACCAAATAAAGCCAATCAAAACAAACCAGTGTAAGCGATACAGGACTTCAAAACAATACAAAATCAACAATGGTTACCATAATGCCTCTTGCCTTCAAAATAGCTGCCTATACCTTCATACGTAGTAAAAATCAAACAGAACAGAACCAATAAAAACAAAACAATGAGTGCAATATAGGACTTCAAAAACAGATGAAAGTAAATCCAAAATAGCTACCATAATATATCCTGCTATTTTTTAAATTTTTTTTTATTTTAAATATGGTAAAATACAACAAAGCAAGACAGAACAAAGCCAATCAAGACAATGCAGCAAAATTGGTACAGAACTTCAGAGCAAGATACCGGGAAAACAATAACAGCTACCATAGTATATATCTTGTTATCTTCACAATAGTTGTCCATTCCATCAGGTGTAGCAAAATCAAAACCCAAAACAAAACACAATAAAATTAATCAGAACAGAAAATTGAATAAAGCAAAACAATCAGAACAAAGCAAAACAGTGAAAACAGTATTGCACTTGAAAGACAAGATAGAAGGAAATCCCCCATATGACTATTGCATACTGTCATCTTCCAGAGAGATGCTCATACTACTGGCCCATGCCTACAAAATCAACCAAACAATGCAAGCACTTAGCCACTTTATGTATCTTAGTTGCTATCAACTCAGGCTGTCCTTGGAACCATTTGGTTGCTAATGGGGGGCCAGGAGGGGGAGGCTTGCACTGCTTACCAGGAAGGCTGGGTCATTGATTTCTTGGTTGGTCCCCCAAGACCCAGCATGGCAGATTCTTGGGAGATGTTGGCTGTATCCTGCTATTTTTTTAAATAGCTGCCCATGCCACTGGATATAACAAAATCAAACAAAACAAAACAAAACAAAACAGGATAAAACCCAACTCAACAAAAGAATGAAAATGATACAGGACTTCAAAACAAGATAACAGGGAATTAACAATGGCTACCACCTTCAGGAGATGCCCCCATAGATGCCACACTACATACTGTTATGCTCTGAATAAATGATCAGACTACTGGCCCTAGACCACCAAGCATCAAATTGCATTCACCTCAATAAGTATCAACACAGCCTGTTTCTCCAGATCAGCCAGTCACTTATAGGGGGAGGGAGGCTGGCTTTTCTTATTTCCCAGCCCACATGCCTGAAGGGGTTAGGATCTGACTGTTCCCCCAGTGGCCTGCGCATGGCACTGATTCACAGTGAGGGCTTGTTTCTTGGGGACTTCCTGTTCTCTTCCCCTACAGTTCACAAATGGCACTCAACATGAGTATATTTTATTAAGGACAACTTGATATGATGTCTATATTTGCTTCAATACTTTTTAGGATACAGTACAGTTTTCAGAGGTAGATACAAAACAAATTAACTATAAGTTTATATTTGTGGAAGCTGACTGATGAGCTTTGCTTGAAATTTTCCATAATAAATATCTGTTGATTGCAATAGACTACGGCCAGATCTTGCTGCAGATAAAGCTTTTAGCTATCTGCTTTGGGAAAGATATGAAACTATTTGCTTACTCTTCATATATAAAACATAAGCAAGTCTAAAAACAATGTGAAAGTGCCTAAGATATATCTCTGAAATATGTAAAGCTGCAAAGAAATATTCTTTGACCAGAAAAAGAAAAAGTAAATTTAAGTGAAAAGCAGTTTTAGAATGGACTTGGGCATTCAACTATGCACAATTTCCCCAAGGTTTTCATCAGCCAGAATGGGGATCAGAATTGAGACATCAAGGTCAGCAAACAAAGGAACTGAGAAGGGGAAACATCTGACAGATTTGGAACAGTGAACTTCACCCATTTTGTGCTGTTATATTAGATATAACTGAGACTGGGTAATCCATAAGGAACAGAAATTTGTCATAGTTCTGGAGTCTGGGAAGTTCAAGATCAAGGCCCCAACATCTGGCGAGTGTCTTCTTGCCATGGCACCCCATGGCAGAGGGCAGAGCAGGATAGAGAGTGTGAGAGGAAGCCAAACCTGTCTTCTTATAAAGAACCCATTCCCACAGTAATAAATCCAGTCCCACGATGATAGCAATAATCCATTCTTAAGTGCAGAGCGCTCGTGGTCTAACCATCTCTAACAAATCCTCCCTTGCCAACCTTTCTACACTGGGGAATCAACTGACCAAACCAAGAATTTTGGAAGACACATTCAAACTGTATCTACTGTGTTTATAAAGTGTCAAGATGAGAAAATAAGTTGAATCAAAGGTAAACATGCAGGATTGTCAGATTGTGGACCATGGACATGTGCTATCATCCTGTAGAAAAAGTTAGAGGAGCCGATTTGAAAAACAAGGAATCTTCTGACCATAGGTGGGGCAGAAAAGCCAGTAAGAATACCATTGCAGTCATAAAGAGATGAGTGAGGGTCTTCATAAAAGAGTCATAGGTGGCTGAGAAGGTAAGATGACACTTGAGTAGGGACCATCATGGAGAATGAACTCAGGTTTCTGATTGCGAGATGAAAGAGGCACTGACAAGACAAGGTGGGTATGCTGTGACACACTGAGTCTGAGATCCAGCAGAGGAAACCATATCCAGTAGGAAATTTTGTGCCACACTGTAACGCTCAAGGGCGGCTTAGTCTGAAGGGGAAGCTGTAGCTGTGTGAGATGCTCATAGGAAACTACAGTGAGGAAGGATGACAACCAAAGCCAGAACCCTGGGAGAGTCACCATCTACGCAAGAATTAATGCATAGGGCTCAAGGAAGGGAGGGCCTGCTAGAATCACTGGGGCTGACCCAGCTTCCCTGCTTGCCGTGAGTGATGGGCAGGAGTGGGCAGAAGTTCACTGACAAGTCATACTGGTCAGAGAGGGAGAGGAGGACCCAAAGAGAATGATGCTGAAAGAAAAGAGTAAAATAGTACCCTACAGAGACAGCTTTTAGTGACAAGAGAAAGGTCAATAAAATAGAGACTGAGGAGTTTTCCTGGAAGCAAGCAAAGAGTGGATTTGGTCAGGGTGAATTTAGTGTAGGGGTGAGGTCAGAAGAAAAATATGAATTGTAAGCTCCATTAAAGAGAGAAATGGTTGAAGATGAATGGATATCAACCTGCAGAGGGTAGGAAATAGCCAGAAAGCTTTGTCCTAATAGAAGGAAGGACATAACCAAAAAGTAGAAAACGATAGTTTAAAAGCACAGAGCTACTGTATCTTATCCAAAACCCTTGAGCTGTATGTGTTTCTGGATTCAGAATTTTTCAAATTTAGAAAGTAAATAATGAGACACATACAGTTAACATATAACACCTGGGGAGGTCTTCATGGGAAAATATGCTAACATTTCTGCAGAGAATGTATGAATATTAACAGCAAGTTGAACAAACAGCTTCATGTCAACTCAGGCCTGTCACCAAATGAAATATGAAAAGCTTTTGGCTTTTGCATTTATTTCAGAGTCACAGGTAAAGCAACATGGGCTGGTGAGAGAGGAATGCTGAGAGCAGACCTAGAATAAGCTTTTCTGCTGGGCAGATGGGAAAAGGGGTAAAGATTAAAATCAAGGATCAAGCAGCATCCCAGAAGACAAAACAACTTACCAGAGAAGGGAACGGCAGAAGACAAAGGTGGAGGAAGAGTCCGTGGTGTGAGAACGGATGCTGAGAAAGGGGTCTGCACCTGAGGCCACTTACTTTCCCTGAAGAAAGCCACTGACAGGTCCTTCTGGAGTCATTTAAAGGCAAGTCTTATGCAATGGATGGGGAAGGCTTTCCAAATGCCCGCTTTCTGGGGAACCACATCTGGGGTGAATCAGGGCATGAGGCTTCCTGTGGGCAGTGCAGAACCTCTGCCCATGCGCTTTAGGGAAGGAAAGCCTGCAACTCAGACACGCAACATCTGGCACTTGGCACCCTGAGACTTAGATGCCTGCAGCCTCAGAGTGCTACTTCCCCTTCCCTGGGGACAAAGGATTCCCAGGGTTCTTGCCTTGCTCCCTAAAGAAGGAAGAATAGAAATTAGTGCTTGGATCATATATGAAATGGATGTCTTAGGGTAAATACATAATTTACATGATAAGCAAATGCCACTTTTGTGTCATGAATTCTATGTTTATCAGTAGGTGTAGAGATGACATTTGGCTTGGTCTAATATGGTCTAATATCTAATATTTGATAGGCTCTTATCAGACTTAAAATATTTCTCCCCCTTACCCCCAAGTTCTTCCTGAAAATCTCATATGCAATGAACTCCAGTGTCCACATGTCCCTGGCCATATAGGCAAGATGGACAGGGAGGTAGCAGATCAGGGAGCTGGAAGATTCCTGCAAGTATTGGAAGGCAGAAGTCCTATACCCTGCACTTCAGCAGAGTGGGCAGAGATTACCAAGGCATCATGTTAAACCACTTGGCTCCCTTTCAGAAAAGTCACAGATGGAGCACTGGAGTACCAGGCCCAGGACAGGGCAGTCAGGATGCCACCCGGCCAACACCATCCCCAGGGGATGGAGTAGGTTTAGGAACACCTGAGAGCAGGCATGTGAGCTGGTGTTTAAGCAGTTCCAACATATCATCAAGGGCTTCAGCCAACTTAATGAGAACCAGAGCTCCAGACCAAAGCACTTATTTTGAAAATACCTATTTTTCAAAGATTTTGCATTTTAAATTAAACCAGATGAGTAATTGTATCCTAGCTTCAGAATATATTCTGGAAAAGAAAATGCTTGTCTCATAATCTGAGAAAGAATATCATGAAAGCAGTTAGTGGGAAGGAAGGTAGAGTACCCAGCTGCCCAAGCACATGTCACAGTGGCTGTCAGGTGACCTTGACCAGGCAGAAAAGCCAAGGCCTGGGGAATTTTCCAGACCACTACTTATCCCATCTCCAGAAAACCATGTTTGCCTTGTAGGCTGACCTACTTTCATCTTGCTTCTGGAGAAGGTAGAAGCTGGTAATAGCCTCGTGGGAAAAGAATTGTGTCAGGCACTATGTTATACCCTTTTTTAAAAAGTTTATTTAAAGAGAAAAAAAAAACAACAAAACAGAAAAAAGGGTAGCAACAATACAGAATTCCAAAGGAAAAAAAATAAAAGACAAAACACCACTAAGAAATCACTACTTGATAAATTACATACTGTCATCTTGGAAATAGTTGTTCAAGTTACAAAATTAAAGCATACAAAGTAGATATTCAAACAGTGAGACTGCAAACAGTTCTGCGCAATGATCTAACAAAAACAGCAGTGTGATCATCTATCTTACACACTTAAATATACATGCAGTTATATCCTTTAGAGCACTTTCTTTTCCTCTTTTTTTTACAGTAGCAATTACACACTTTCGGTTTTATTATTCCTACCATTCTTATTACTTTTTACACTAGAGACACAGTGTGATATTTATAAATATGATTCTTACTTATTTCACTTATGAGGATAGTTTCAAGTTGTCTCCATTTCCCTATAAAGGCCTCAAGATTATCCTTCTTCATAGCTGAGTAATATTCTATTGTATAAAAATACATCTTTTTCATCCACTCTGTGGTTGACGGTCATCTTGATTGTTTCCAAGATTTAGCTATTACAAATTGTGCTGATACAAACATGGGTGAACATATATCATTGTAATATGACCTTTTCAGTTTTTCTGGGAAAATAACCAGGAGAACAGCTGGGTTGAATGGAGCTTCCAATCCTAGTCTTCTGAGAGTTCTCCATACTGATTTCCATAGTGGTTGCACCAGTCTGCACTCCCACCAACAGTGGAGCAGTGTTCCTTTTTGACCACAGCCTTGCCAACATTTGTTATCAGTTGGTTTCTTGATGGCACCTATTCTTTCCAGAGTGAGATAATATCTCAATGTTGTTTTAATTTGCATTTCTCGAATGGCCAGTAATAGTGAACATTTTTTCATGTATTTATTTGCCATTTGTATATCTTCATCTGAGAACTGTGTGCTCATATCAGATGTCCATTTTTTGGAGAGGGTATTTGAATTTGGGGGGCTTGATGTTTTTCAATTCTTTATATGTTCTTGATATAAGTCCTTTGTCTGAGGGGTTGCTGGCTAAAATTCTTTCCCATTCTGTGGGTTTTCTTTTCACTCTGTAGGTGATTTCTTTTGAAGTGCAGAAACTTTTCAATAATATGAGATTCCAGTTATTGATGTTTCCTGTGCAGTTTGCATTTTGTTCATGAATTCTCTGCCTACTCCTATGTCTCCAAGACTTCTACTTACCTTATCTTCCAGTAGATTTAGTGTTTCTGTTTTAATATTTACATGCTTGATTCATCTTGACTTTTGTTTACTGTATGGAGATAGGCATGGATCTAGTTTCAGTCTTTGGCACGTGGAAAGCCAATTTTTCCAACATCATTTATTAAAGAGGCTATCCTTATTCCAGTGAACATGTTTATCCCCTTTGTCAAATATCAGGTGGCTGAGTGTCTTTATAGTTGTGTTTGCATCTTCTAATCTGTTCCATCGATCCTCAGGTCTATTGCTTTACCAGTACTATGCTGATTTTATCACTGTAGCTTTGTAGTACAGTTTCAAGTCAGGAATTGAGATGCTTCCTGTCTTGCTTTTATTGCCCGGAATTGCCTTCGCTATTCTAGGTTTCTTCTGTTTCCAAATGAATTTTAGAAGTGTTTTCTGTAGATCTGTGAGGTATGTCAATGGTATTTTGATTGAGATTGCATTAAATCTGTATAACAGTTTGGGGGGTATTGCCATTTTCACAGCATTGATTCTTCCTAGCCAAGAGTAAGGAACACCCTTGAATTTTCTAATATCCTCTTCAATCTCCTTTTTTAGCATAGTAGAATTTTCAACATATAGGTCTTTTACATTCTTAGTTAGGTTGATTCCTAAGTGTTTCTTTTTTAGATGTTATTTCCATAATTTCTCTCTTGGTGAGTTTCTTGTTTGTGTACAGGAATGCTATTAATTTTTGAGCATTGACTTTGTAACCAGCTACACTGCTGAATTTGTTTATTACCTCTAGTAGTCTTTTAATGGGGTTTTTTGGATCTTCTATATAGAATATCATGTCATCTGCAAATAGTGATAATTTAACTTCTTCCTTTCCTATCTTTATTCCTTTTATTTCTTTTTCTTGTCTGATTGCTCTGGCTGGTGTTTCCAGAACTATATTGAAAAGGAGTGGTGATAGTGGATATCCTTGTCATGTTCCTGATTTTAAAGTGAAAGCTTTCAGTTTTTGTCCATTTAGTATAATATTGGCTGTTGGTTTGTCATAGACGGCCTTTTTAAGGTTGAGGTAGACACCGTGTATTCTGAGTTTCTGCAGGGTTTTTATCATGAACATTTGTTGGACTTTATTGAAAGCTTTTTCTGGATCTATTGAGATGACCATGTGGTTTTTGTCTGTGGCTCTGTTGATGTGGTTTATTACATTTATTGATTTGCGTATGTTAAACCATCCCTACATTCCTGGAAATAACTCCACTTGGTCATGATATATAATCTTCTTGATGATTTGCTGCATTCTATTTGCCAGTATTTTATTGAGAATCTTTTCATCTATGTTCATTAGTGAGACTGGCCTATAGTTCTCCTTTTTGGTTGGGTCTTTCTCTGGTTTTGGGCTGAGAGTTATGCTTGCTTCCAGGAATGATATAGGGAGGACTGCTTTCTTTTCAATCTCATTGAAGAGTTGAAGGAGTCTTGGCATCAGATCTTCTCTAAATTTCTTGTAGAATTCAGCCATGAATCCATCAGGACCTGGACTTTTCTTTGTTGGTAAGTTTTTTTATTACGTTTTCAATTTCAACAGCTGATATCTTATTGGCTGAGGTTTGGTAGTTCATGTGTTTCTAGAAATTTGTCCATTTCCTGTGTGTTTTCCTTTCTATGTGAGTAGAGATTTTTCAAAGTAGGTATTCATGCTCTTTTGCATTTCCATGGGATCTGTAGTAATTTCCCTCTTTTCAGTCCTTATTGCATGAATTTGGGTTTTTTCTTTCTTTTTCTTTATAAGGTTAGCTAGAGGCTTGTCAATTTTGTTTATTCTCTCAAAAAACCAACTTTTTGATTCATTAATTCTTTGTATTTTTTTAGTTTCAATTGCATTGATTTATGTTCTAATCTTTACAATTTCCTCTCTTCTATGAGCTTTGGGTTTAACTTGCTTTTCTTTTTCTAGAAGCTTGAGATGAAGCATTAGGTTGTTTATTTGTGCTCATTCTGTTTTCTTGATATGACAATTTATTGCTGTATATTTCCCTCTTAGGACTGCTTTCATTGCATCCCACAGATTACAATATGTTGTTTCCGCATTTTCATTTTATTGTAGGTATTGCTTTATTTCTTCTTTAATTTCATCTGTAGCCCACTGGTTGTTCAAAAGGTTGTTATTTAATTTCCATGTATTTATGCCAGTTTTGCAATTTCTTTTGCCATTAATTTCCAATTTCAGTGCACTATGGTCAAATATTATGCATGGGATAATTCAATACCTTTGCATTTGCTTAAGAATGTTTTATGGGATAATATATGGTCTCTACTTTGGAGAATGTCCCATGGGCAGCTGAGAAGAATGTGTATTCTGATGTGGTTGGGTGGAACACTCTGTAAACTGACTTTTTGTCTAGTTGATCTATCTCTTTGTAACAGTGGGCCATTAAGGTCCCCGTTAGTAATTGTGTTCTTGTGTATTTGGTTTTTCATGTCCATTAGTATTTGTCTTATATAGTTGGATGCTCCTGCGTTTGGTGCATATATATTTATAACTGTTAGTTTTTCCTCTTGAATTCTCCATTTACGAGTATTTAGTCACCTTCTTTGTCTCTTTTAATCATTTTAGGTTTGAAGTTCACATTGTCTACAAATAGAATAGTTACCCCTGCTTTTTCTGGGTTCCTGTTGCATGGAATACTGTTTTCCATCCTTTGACTTTTAATTTATGAGTTTCTTTTTGAGTAAGATTCATTTCTTGTATACAGCATATTGTGAGATCCTGTTTCTTCATCCATTCTGTCAACCTGTTTCTTTTGATAGGTGAATGGAGCCCATTTATGCTTATGGATGTCAGTGATATGTACTGGCTTGACTTTGCCATGTGTGTTCCTATTGTTAGTTTCCTGTTTTTTGTGCCTTGTTTAATTTCTTGTCTAGCCTGGTGATTTCTTTCTGTTGTTGTTCTGGAGATTATAGTCATTTTTATCTCTATCTAGGCTGTCCTTCAGCACTCTTTCGAAGGTTGGTTTGGTAGACATGACTCTCCAGGTGTTTATCATGGAGTATCTTGTGTGTCCATTAAATTTGAAAGACAGTTTTGCTGGGAACATCCGTCTGGGTTGAAAATTGTTTTCTTTTAGGGCTTGAAATACTTCACTCCAAGCTCATCTTAACCTGAAGGTTTACACGGAGAAGTCTGCCATGATTCTAATAGACTTTCCTTGATAGGTGAGTTGTGTTTTTTTTCTAACAGCTTTTAGTATTCTGTTTTTATGCTGTATGGCTGAGATCTTAATTATTATATGCCTGGGTATAGATTTATGTTGGTTGCGACTGTTTGGCATTCTATATGCCTCACTTACTTGTATATCAGATTTTCCCCCCACGTTTGCAAAATTTTCTGCCATTACTTCTGTGAACAGCTTAGTTATATCCTTTGCATTGTCTCCTACCTCGTCACTGATGCCTAGTAATCTAACATTGTTTCTCCAGGCATCATCTTAAAGCTGCTTGGATTGTTATTTCATGCTGCTTTGTTGTTTTTATAAGTTCTACCCATTCATGATCACTATCTGTGATCCTGTCCTCAAGGCCCAAAATTCTATCTCAGCTTCATTTAAACAGCTTTGCAAGCTTTCAGTACAGTTTTTTGTTTCTTGCATATCTCTTTGAATTTGTTTCATGGGTTCTGCTTGTTTTCTGCATTGTTCATTCAAAGTTTCAATCAATTTCCCATGCTCCTGTATTTTTTTACCTATTTCTTCTCCAGCTATGTTGAGCAACTCACTTACTAAGGTTATTACTTTTGTCTTTACATAAGACATTATTTCTAATTTGCTATTCTCTATAGAAAAGGCTATTTCTCTATAGCCTTATGGATTTGTTTCTTTACTTCATTTGCTATCTTTTCAGAGATTCCTGGTGTATGACTTTTAAGGTCCTCTATTTCATTGTCACCTGTACTTCCTCCTGATGGACTACATGTTCAGGATTGCATTTTGCCTTTTCATTTAGTCATTTTCACTGTTTGGGTAAATATCTGGTCTTTCTATCCCAACAGTCACAACTTTCTGTAGTGTGTGTTTTAAGGTCCTACTGTGTTGTTGATGTTTGTCAAATTGCTGGGTATCACAATGAAGAGGAGATCCAGTCTCTTGAGTTCCTCTTACAGGGCCTGTTGGGTGAGTCCTATATTCTTTCTGGGCTAACTAGCCTAGAAGTATTGATGTAGGGCAACTCTTATTTCCTGCTGTTGTTATATCTTCAGGTTGGTACAGGTCATCAGATCTCCCTGGCTATAGTGTTTCTGTCAGCTGAGGCCCTACTGTGTCACTGGGTGTCTCATAAACTGTTTTAATTTTCTCTAAGTTGGGAGGGGGCATTATTTGCACACTCCTCAACCTGTCTGATGTTCTCTGTGTGGCAGAGGGGGTTACCCACTCTCTTGCCAGATTCACCAAGGTCTTACAGTTGGAGGGAGCTTCACTTCCACTCCTATTTACCCACTGCAGACCTCTATTTTAGGGGGCAAACTTACCACACTGACTGGAGCCTGCTAAGGTCCTCTGTTTGGGTGAGGGGTTCCTGAGTCTCTCAACCAGCCAGTACTGTAGTTCCCTGTAGTCCAAGGTTCCGATGTTCCTAGTGGAAAGGCAGACCCAGCAATGGCGGTCCCAGGCAGCTCAGGCCTGTGGCTGGCTTCCTTGATGTTCCTGGTGGAAAGGCGGGCCCAGTAGCAGCAGTCTCAGGCAGCTCAGGCCTGCAGCGGGCTTCCAAGATGTTCCCAGTGAAAAAGAGGGCTTCTGTGATGTTCCCGGTGGAAGGGCAGCCTTCCTCAATGTTCCCGGTGGAAGGGCATGCTTACCCGCTGGTCCCCGGTGGAAAGGTAAGCCCAGCAGCCATGGTCCCAGGCAATTAAGGCCTTCAGCCGGGTTCTGCGATGCTCCCAGTGGAAAGGTGGGCCCAGCAGCCGCAGCCCCAGGCAGCTGAGGCCTTCAATGGCCTTCTGCGATGCTCTATTTTATACCCTTTAAAAGGATACATTTGTATTGTTGGTGTTGGGAAGTGCTTTTCTTTATTTCTTTTAATTGCTTGTTTTTAATTTTCAAGAGTTATACATTACTCTAAACAACTATCTCCAGAAAAAGCAGGTAAGCTTTAATTGATGACAGGCCCTCAAACTGCACATTCTCAAAGGCCTAATTGTAGTATTCCTCCTTTAATTTGATGATGGGATATACAGAACTAGTTGCTTCTAGAATAAATACTTTTACATCTTTGGAATAAATTAAGAAACTGCCAATAAAACTTAGCTATTCGGAAAAAGATATTCGTGCCCTGTTAAACTATAACACAAAGTAGACAAGGGAGGATGAAGAGAGCACATGGAAACTAAATGAAAAATAGAGAGTAATGGATTCAAGCAGAGAGCTGTGGATTCAAGTCCTCTTCCCAGAACTGCTGTGTGGCCATTTGTCAGCCTGAAGAGAAGCTGACATGTCCAGAGCTCTACCGTGCACCAGGCTGTGTTCTCATAGATTATCTCTTATAGCACGCATACATAAAATCCAGGGCCATGATAAAGAAATAGAGACACGAAGAAATTAATTTGCCTTTAACATCTTGAAACTAGCAAGTACTAGAACAAGCAATCAAACCAAAGTCTGTCAAACTCTAAAGCCATTTCTCTTAAGATTCAGATCTGTAATGTGATGATTACAAAAAACTAGGCCCCAAGAATTTAGCATTGATTAAGTAATTGGGATTAACTAATTAGCACCCAGCAGTGATGAGATGAAAAGAATAGGCAGGGCGGCTGATTCTAAATTCACACATTTTTCTTTAACTAGTGGCCTGATCTTAGACTAGCTACCTAACTTGAATTTCAATTACCTAAATTGAAAAGTGAAACTAATCATTGTACCTATTTCTTAAGCTAGTTGTCAAGATTATATAAGAAAATGAAATGTGGAGCATCTTTCAGAATCTCAGGAAATGATGATAGTTTAAGTTACTCATAAAAAATACAGTAAAACCCTTGGTTTGCAAGCTTAATTCATTCTGGAAACATGCTTATAATCTAAAGCACTTGTAGGAATTTCCCCATAAGATATAATGGAAACTCAGATGATTCCACAACTCAAAAATATTCATATGAAAAGTATTACAACACTGTAATATAATACAAAATAATAAAGAAAATATAAAATATAAAGAAAAATAAATCAATCTGCATTTACCTTTGATAACCCTCATGGCTGGTGTGAGGGAGACAAGAGATAGGAGGAAAGCCATTTGTGGACCAGGGGTAGCAAGAACAAAGCCACATCAGCAAGAAAGCTCCCTCTGGGAACCAGCACCATGTGAGGGCCACTGCCAGACAGGGAACAAACAGACCCCAGCCTCTTCCTGTGAGTCCACTCCATTCACCGACCAGAGGTAGAGAGAAACAAAGCCGCATCAGCAAGCAAACCCTATCTGGGAACCAGCGCCATGTGCGGGCTGCTGCCAGACTGGAACAAACAGACCCCAGCCCCTTCCAGCGTTCAGGCTGGCAAACAGGAAGTATTATCAACCCCTCAGAAGTATTAGCAAACCCCTCACCCCCGCCACCACCGCTCTAAGTAACCATCTTATCCTCAGAAAGACACGCTGTGCTGATAGCTATGGAGGTGAAATGCAATCGGACGCCTGGCGGTGCTTTGGTGTTTCACTAATATTGCAGGTCTAGGGCCAGTGGTCTGACCATAGGTTCAGAAGATAGTGGTACGCAGTGTGACATCTAGGCGGATCTCCTTCTGAGGGTTGCAGCCATTGTTGATTCCCCATAGTCTTGTTTTGGAAGTCCTGTAACATTTCCTTTGTTTCATTGGGTTGGGTTTTATTCTCCTTTGTTTTGTTTGACTATGTCAAATTCAATAGCAGGAGCAGCTATTTCAAAGATAGCAAGATATATTATGGTAGCAACTTTGGATTTACTATAGGCTTGTTTTGAAGTCCTTTATTGCATTCATTGTTTTTTTTATTGTTTCTATTCTATTGTTTGATTTTCACTATATCCAAAAGTTATCTGAAGCTATTTATAAGACATCAAAAGGTATTATGGTAACTATTGTTGATTTTGTAATGTTTTGAAGTCTTGTATCTTTTAGACTGGTTTGTTTTGATTGGTTTTATTCTGTTTTATCTTCTTCAAAATAAAAGGGGGGAAATATACAGTGTGGGATGACTTTCATTATCACCCGTGGAATCACTGCTACCTATTGGCTCAATAAAATCTTTTTTCTTTTCATGCAACATTGATCTATCCAGTGACACTTATTTTTACCTCCTTTTGAAGATTTCATGGAAATGTGACACCACATTGTCATTAAACAGATGCATCACTTGCACTGCCACAGCCTCTTTTAGGTGGTGCTTTTCTACAACATTTTGTACATTTCCCACATTTTATACATCTCCCTTACCTCATTTGAAGTGAGAGATTCCTCCACCTTTTCCTCCTCTTTCTCAACAGATGAGATCTCTTCCATAACCTCCTGCTGCTGGGGGATGACCACCCACAATCCTGCAGAGAGAGAGAAAATGAGAGAGTAAGAGAAAGTGAGAGAAGGGGAGAAAAAGACAGGAAAGAGGGACAGGGGAGACAGAGAGAGGAGAGGAGAAATATTGGCCCAGTTGGGATCATGTGACTTTTGGCATGATCACATGACTTTTGATGTCATGCACTAACCACATTGCAATATATTACTCATTAATCAAGTTAAAATTTATTAGAAATATTTCCTTACCTTGCAGAACACTCACAGAACAATCATAATCCAAGGTTTTACTGCGTAGTATAATATCTAAGTGGTTGGCCCCTGCCTCATCTTGCTAGGTTCATACCCCAACTCTTGCACTTAGCAGCATCACCTTAAATGGGTTACCTTAATTCTCTGCAAAATGGTGATAATAGCAGGGTTGTTGTGCTAAGGGAACAAGACATCAGATGGTTTTATGTTACTCTGTGAAATATCCATGAATAAAGATTATTGCCTTCCACCTTAAGACTCAAAGCAAGATGATCCAAGATCCTTACTGGTAATTAATATGCCAATTTCCATGTAACTTATTACCCAAATATCAAATAGCAAGACAAATTCCACTCCAGGTTTTGATGGATTTCTAGCTAATTTTAATTACTCCACTAAATTTTTTAAAATCTCTAAATACCCATATAAGGTACGGATTGGTCAGGGGATTAGGTTTCTTAAATTGTGGTGGCAAAGACATGAACTTGGGATACAAAAGGAAGAAAGAGGAAAGAATCCCCATGTAGGAAATAGGTACTCTTTCAAAGCTAGCAGGTAGAAAGTTATGGTCCCACCAGCCAGATTGTGGAGAGTCCAGAAAAATTATAATGTGATGGTAATCGAATGTCCAAGACACTAAATAATAGCTTTAGCTACAAATATTTTAAATCATCAACCAATCCTAGAAGTATACAAATGTATGCCAAACTACAGATTCCTATTTCTAGTTTACAAAAGATAGCCATCAAAGTTACATATAGCACTGTGATCTAGAAAATGATGACAAGGGGGGAGGTAGTGGTCAAGGTTTAACTAGGCTAGTGGCTAGGGGACATAACCAGAGCTTCTGGGTTCAGTTCAAGAGTAGAAAATATTCACCCTACAGAGGCAGCAACAGATGGTGAGGAACCAGTCAGGGAAATCCATTTGGTAAGGAGCCAGTTATGAATATGCAGAGTACAAAGAATATCCAGCTGCAGGTAATAGAGTACACAGTGCTAGACAGTTTAGATACTTCTTTTGTGCAGTTGCTTACTGATGATCTGTATGTTTATTGGTCATGCTTTATATAGGGAGAAATTCTAGAGGAATAGCCTCAAACCCCAACTATGAAGACAAAATGACCAATCCAGTGCACCTGCAAGGGCTATTGCATTTAAGGGAGAAACTAGGGCTGGCCAGTCTCTACACTGGGGAAGGAACTGTAGATACTACAATATCTAAATCTCCTGGGCCATTTCTCAAGGTCACCCAAATCTCCCCTTGACCTCCGCTTAGCATTTACTATTTTTGCCCTAAAGATTCACCTGAGCTACACATTTCCCCAGACTAGACTCACAGGAACAATACCACTTTCCTTCATATCTCTCATTTTCATTTGCATCTCATTTGGCACAGAAAGGTAACATGATAGAGAGGAAAGAAAAGTATGGAGGTGAGCCTTCTCATTGAGTCTTTATAGAAACTGGGGCAGCACAGTAGTTGAATCTACTGTCTACAGAACTAGCATTGCCCAAGTTCAAATCTTGCCTCTTCTTAGTAGCTGCATAGGCAGGTTGTTAGTCACTTCATCCTTCAGTTTTTGTACCTCTCAACTGAAAGTAATACTAATAATACCTACCCCTTATGCACAGGGAATTAAGTGAATGTAAACACAGCAGTGTATGTGCTCGGATAGATCATATACTCATATCCATCCCTTAATGGACCAGTCAGTGCATGTTAATTTGTCTCACTATGCTTTAATTTGTCATCTGAAAAACAAAGGCATAAAATCCAATCTCATAGGGTTAGATATGAAGATAAAATTAGATAACAGAAGTAAAAAATATGTTAAATGTAAAGCACAATACAAATGTTTGTGTTTGCTGTTACCATTGCATATAGTAGGCTTTAGAAGCAATGACTGCTAAAATATAGAAACAAAACAACCAAGGAGAGGTTGGGCCAGACCCCCTAAGACTTGCTATCCTGAGATCTTGCACGGGAAAGCTATTTATAAACGTGAGTGCCAGACAAGTGTTCCCTGTTAGCTACGCCTGGACCCTGGAGATCAACCCTGCCATGTGGTGAGATCAAGTGAAGGGAGGGGGCCCTGCCAAGCAGGGCTCTGCGGCATCCCTCACACGTGCCTGAGAAATGGCTCCCCCAGAGGCCTTCTGTGCTTCACTGTGACTAGCCCCCACTGCATCACCTCTCCAAAGGCCATGGCCCTCCCTCCAGGCCCCATATGGAGGTTCCCAGTTGGCACTGGCATGAAAGCACACAGCTCAGTACATTCCACACTCCATCTCCCTGGCTTTGAACTAGAGCAGTGATTCTGCCTGGCTGCCTTATAGAGCACCTCCAGGAGGATCAAAAAGGAATGCACTTACCAGCCAAAGCCGGGGCAGAACCCAAGCCAGCATGTCCCGTCATCCAAGGGAGTCTAGTGCTCTGCCATCGCCATGACACAGACACAGAGCAGACCCCCAGAAAGAACCCGCCTTCCCCAGAGTCAGGGAGCTGGCCAGAGCATCACATGGTGATGTAGATTCTCCTGCCAAAGCTGGGCCACCAACACCCAAGCCCTGGAAAACTCTTTCCAAGTAGACGTTTGACAAGCAAAAGGGAAGAAAAAGAACTGACAGGGAAAAAAAAAGTCTAAATCTGCTTGCCCCTACCTAAGACTTAAAAATGACTTTTAAAAACACAACTCATAGAGACTTGTAATGAGCTAAAATAATAACAGTAATACTAAACTGAAAACCATTCTTTCTGGAGGTCTCAAGTGCCTAGAAAATTTTTCTTAAGAGGTTTTTAGCACTTGGCCTCTCTGAACTTCCTCATTAGCATAATAGGGATGAAAATACTGACTGCATGAGTTTTACAAACAGTGTATAGAAGAAGACTGATTCTAAAAAGCTGGGTTTGCAAGGGAATAAATTTAATACAGGACACATAACTTATTAGGTTATTTTATAATATTCACCCAAAAAGTCAAATGCAGAGGAGTACAAGAGATCTGTTCACACACTAGAGAATCCAGCTGAGACATGGGATCCTATGGCAATGTCCTCCACAAATCTAGCTGGAACCCTAGAGCCCACACAAGGCCTCATGCAAGTCTGTATCAAGGATCTGCACTGGAAAGGCCTGAAGGTCAGTAATGGAAGTTAGAAAGTCTGAGCCAGTGGGGTGAAGGATCTGTGCCAGCAGGCTGAGAGATCGGCACTCAGCAGGCTGAGAGATTGGTAAGTAAGGACCAGAGCTCCCCCAGAAAGAATGACAGCCATCCTCTGTGACAAGGAAGACCCAAGCTCCTCCAACGATAAGAACAGCAGAGGTCATATCAGGAAAACCAGCATGACAAGCTTCTCTAGCAACAACATGCCATCTTCTTCTGATCATCCTTTGGTGCTGCTGGCAACAATCCTCAGGTGGGTCTTCCACACCCAAAACCATGATGACTCAGTCCAGTTGGGTGTTCCAAACTGCCCATTAGTTATCCACCCCTACTACTGATAAGGCCAGATGCTTCACGGAGTTCTCCTTAATCCAAATTCATGATTATTCATTCAGTCAGTCACTCATTTAACAAATACTTACTGAGAGACAGTACAATGCCAAAAGCCAAAAAACAATGCTTATTCTTGTACTCTAGAGCATGCGTTCTCAATAGGGCAGCATTTCCCATGAGGGAAAAATAGGTTCTTGGCTGGCCAAAAAACAAAATGAAACAAAAACCCTGATTCTTCTTATATATGAAACACAGATATCCATACAAGTATGTCCATACCCACACAGCTGGTTTTCTACTGCTGTAACAAGTTACCATGCTTAAAATAATATTTCTTATCTCACAGCTCTGTAAATTAGAACTCAGAAAAGGGCCTCACTGGGAGAAATCCAGGTGTCTGCAAGAGGCTGTGTTTCTTCTGCAAGCCCCAGAAGAGAATCTTGTCTCCTGGTCTTTTTCACCATCGGAGTCTGCCCAGCGCCTTCTCTCCTGAACCTTCCTCCACTGTCTAAGCCAACATTGGCTAGGCAAACCCCGATACACTGCATCTCTCTGCGTCTCTCTGACACGGACTCACCTGTCTCCCTGTTTGTCCTATAAGAATCTTCTGATTACACTGTGTCCATGCAACAGTCCAGGGTCCTCCTCATCACATGGTCAGTGGATTAGCAGTCTTAATTCCACCTGAAGCCTTCACTCCCTGTGCCACATTATATTAAATATTCCCACAGTCTATAATTTCCGGTAAGGGCTCTATTGGTTGGGTGTCGTGAGGACCTTACAGAGAAACAGGGATGGTGATGATAAGATCGCATGTTGGGGAAATTGGTCCCATCTTGAGGCAAGAGCAAAAAAGACAGACTGGTGTTTCATAATCTTTTTTAGTACATTCTTCCAATGTCTAATGACCTGCCACCAGGACCCACCTTTTAAAGGTCCACACCATCTGTCAGTACCATCACCTGGGGACCAACCCTTTACTGTAATCACGTGAACTTTTGGAGGGGACAAAATCCATATTCAAACCACAGCTATATAATTGAATGTGTGCAATTTGGAGTCAGCCTACTTAGGCTCAGCTCCCAGCTGTCTGTTTACCAGCTGTGAGGCTGAGGGTATACTAGCAAAGCCCCCAGGGAGGGCAGTGATAGACTGTACCTCCTCAGTTTTCATGAGGACCAAATGTGTTAATATAATGACAACTCAGAAACTGCCAGATATGCAGCAAACTATGCATGTTAACATTTCTGTTAGTGGGGACAGCAAGATCATTCCAATAACCATAGATTAAAGGTGTCAGTCCAAATGATGATAAAAGCTAAGAAAGGAGAATACTTTTGTGAAATGGTGAGAATATAGAATAACAAGACTCATGGGGTGAGGAGTGGAAAGTGATCTCTGAAGGGAGATTTGGGACAGGGATTAGGATTAGCCAGGTGCAAAGCACAGGGTTAGGGAGGTTGTGGAGAGTTCCCAAGCAGAGGACAGCATGAGGACAGAAAAGACAGAAAGGAGCAGAAAGGAAAAGCCCGGTCATGTAACTGACAGGCTAGCATGGCTGCCCACAGAGAACACGGTGGAGTGGATGCCAGAGAGATGGAAGGTCCAGGGCCATGTTGGGATTTTCACCTTTATTCTAAGAGCACAGAAGAGTGCTGGTGGATTTGAAGAATATGAAAAAATGGCAGAAATTACAATGTCAAGACTGGGTTAGAGAGGACCAATAGCTCAGAGAGGCCCATCCAGAAGTGATGAGAAAGGCAATCAGGAAGAGGAAGGAGAGAAAAGGAGAAGTCAAAGATAGACTTAAAGGGTAAAATTCACAGGACTTGGTGAGTGCAGCAGAGAGGAGGGGTCATAGATGCACAGCCTTCTCTCCAAGGCAGCACATGCACATCCACATGCATTCGCCAACGCCTGAAGTCACCTTTTCCCCAAGCTTGAAGATGCCCTGTCCACACGGGAGTCTGCAGGAGAATCCAATCAGTCCTGCCCAGATAGATGTGCAGTGACTTCTGAAGCACTTCACACACCATTCCATATCCTGGGTATAAAATAAACTTTAAATTGTAAATTGAATACAGCTTTAGCAAAAAGTGATGCTGGCTCCAGCTCTTCTTTTAGGGCCTCTGTTTACTGTAGAGTGTTTTAAGCATGACATTTTAATTTCATATTTTTAAAATATGTACTTTGTGAGAAATAAACAGAGACAACTTAACTAAAAATTGAACTGGGGTCTCTTGGCCCTTAGCCCACATTTCCAGGGACCAACTGTCTGCCGAAGTACGGATCCACATATCCAAGCTGCTATATGACCAACGTGAGCTGTGCGTGTGTTCCTGTTAAAAATGCACACACTCCTTGGCCAGAGGTCTCAGGGGAAAAAACATTGATCCTATTACTTTGATCCAAATCATTGGTTCCTGATTTGGCCATTGATAAATGCCTATAGACAGGCACATAAGGATTGGAAACAAGGTTGTATGTTTGAAATCTTGTTACCTTGAACCTGTTGTTCTAAAGAAACCTAATGCAGTTCCTGAATAAGACTGAAGTATGACTAAAAATAATTTCCTAAAAATTCTCTGCCTTTATCTGTGGGAGACAACTCCATTGACTCCCCTTGAATGCAAAATAATTACTGTGACTTTGATTATTTGGAGATTATTTCCTTATACTGATAGTAGAGAGCTGGCTAGGGTATTTCCTTCTTTCTTCAACCTCTCTAAGCATTGCAGATAAGGCTAGCTGAGGTGCTAATACGCAATCTCTAAAGCCAACAGACAGTCCTGTTTCCTTGCATAGTGTTCTCCATACCAGATATGGGCACAGCGGGATGTTTAGAGCCTGTCAGCTCCGGGAATGTCAACTGGATATGAGCCTCAAGGTAAAGAGGCTATGACTCCCCATGGCAAAAGAGTTTGCATGTCAGAAACTAAAGCAATAGCCTCCCAAAACAATTCAGTTGGTACCTTAATTAGATTATGTGAATTGATCCTTCTGGTGTCTTTATCTCTGCAATTTACAGAGATGCCTTTCTTGCACCTGGCCAGCCAGCTCAATAATTCCTACCATCCTCACTGTCGCTCATCCCTGAGCCACCCTCTTTTTCTTTTTTTTTTTCTGTAAATTTTTTTTTTATTTAAAAGAGAATAAAACAAAAGGGGGCAGTACAGAGCAGATCAGAACAGGACAACATAGGCAACACAGTACTTTACATTAAGTCAACTGGACATCAACAGTAGCTAACACCATATCTCTTACTCTGCTATAGTTGAGCATAGTTTCAATTACAATAATATCAAACATAACACAATAGTATAAA
>PVJX010011089.1:0-54680 GCA_004027295.1 Dolichotis patagonum | reverse complement strand
GCGCTCTATTAATGAAGTCAGCACCTAGAGACCCAGAAAAGCAGTCATTTCAGTTTATTTCCAAGGCAAGAGTAAAGCACCGATCCTGTTGGAAGATGCTTAGGCTGGAAGAGTTAGTTCTGTCTTCTACAGAGGACAGTCTGCCTTTTTGTTCCATTTGGGTCTTCACCTGACTGGGTAAGGCCCACGCACATTTCTGGCATCTGCTTTACTTAGTCCAGCAATTTAAAAAGTAAACCTTAATCAAAAGCATCCCCACAGAACCACCAGAGTAATGTCTGGCCTAATACCTGCCCAGGTGGTTTTGCCCTGCCCCATTTTTAATATTGAAAAAGATCTGCAAGGAAGTAGCTATGCTGCATTTCAAGTTGCCACATAAGCTTAATTATTGCATGTGGAGATAGCTTTCTATTTTTGTTGCTATTTCTTTCATGAGACCAGGGGGTTGGCATGTATTTTTACATGTTTATTGGTGATCTGTACTTCTCTTACAAATTGTTTATATTGTTTATTTTTCTATCACTTTCATAGTGTCTGATGAAAATATTTTCTATAGTGTGATTTACATATTTAAATTAATAAGATACCTTCATCATTTTCTGTATTTTTTTCTTGTATTAGTGGTAGGTTTCAAAAAAATTTTTTTAATGTCTTTTTCTTCTTTCATATTAGGGGGGGTTCTTTATTTCCTGAATTCCAATACGCTTATTCAGTCTTCTTGCTATTTAGTACTAGTATTCACACTAATTTCTTTTTTCCTTGTGTTTTTCTCCTTTCAAATGTTTCTTCCTTACTGCTAATTCAGTTATGTGCTGTATTTGTTTTATTTCTTATGGTAGTAATTTATTTGCACTTTATAGTGTTCTTTACCTAAAAACTCAGGAAATATGATATTGTTGTGTGAACAGAGATTAGCTTGGTACCATTTTTCTATCCAGATGTGTTTTTCTCCTCACCTTCATGTATGCTGAGGGGTTTTCTAATTTTTATTTCTACAGTGTAAAAATTTGCCCTAAGTAAATCGTTACAGATATTTTTTCCTAAACTCATCCGATCCTTGGGTGGGCGCTCACATCCTTAAGATACAGTTTGTTCTGCCCAGGGAAGTTCTCAGTTCTACACATGTTATTCCCTGTTTTGCCATGGTTTGGGAAGGAGAACTTCCCAACTGTTACGCGCGCTCCGAGTTCATAATGATGAAACTTCATTTTTCACCAGCTTTCAACCCCGTAACTTCCGGCACGGCCTGCCCGACTCTCAGTGGCCTGGATACCCGTGGCAGGAGCTTGGCAAGGCTGACTGGAAGTGTGGCTGAGAGGGGAAGTGCTGTGAGCTGAGATACCCAGGTGGCCACCTGTCTGTCCCAGCTTCTGCAGCACCCTTTCCTCCCCTCAGTGTGCATCCAGCTGTCACTCATCTCCCCCATTCCTTTTGCTCCTTTGTTAGAGCCCCCAGACACCTTCTGTCTCGACCCTCTCTTGCTGCTTTTCTTAGGCTTTGTTTTCTTGCCCTCTGCTTAGAATTCCGAGTGGTGTTCTAAATCCTTTCTAGGTTCAGTGATAATTTTCAAAATGGTCACCTTTCGTTCTAGATTTAGGGGGTTGTATTATTGCTTCTTATATATCCTATGTTGGTGTTTTTAAAATGTATTTATTCCTTCTAGAATGAGCTCTCCATCTGGCCTTATATTACCTAACACACAAGGATATGGTATCTTGGCTCTGTTTGCTTTGTTCTTGGAATCTCCTTTTTCAGATACAAAACTTGACCTGAGGTAAATGCCCATCATCATGGCCCAATTAACAGTGATTAGTCAGTACTCATCTACTGCATTGGCTGCCATGCCTTACGTGGCCTAGTCCTCTGATACCTTAAACCAATAGAATACGTTAAAAATATCAATAGATATGGCCAGAACAGTTTTCCTGAATTGATCCTGAGTGATATACTTTTTACTGGAACCAGCACTCTCAAAGTGCCATGTCCTAACACAGTGTCCTTTCCACCTGCCACCCCTTGGATTTGGTGAGCTGCAACTTCCAAAGCCAGATAGCAACAGCACTGGTGCTGACCGAGGGGAGGACTGCGGCAGAGGACACAGGCACCGACCAGCTCACGAGGGAATGCTGGGGGCTTCACAGAGTTCTAATTGAATGAGATCTTGCCTCTTTAATGGAATGAATACTGTGCAAAACATTAGGAAATTTGTTTCTTCATGGCAAGTTAAGGTATAAAGTGTGAGGTCAAAATAAGTATAAAAAGCATGCATGAATTTAAACTAGTGTATCGTTTATTCACAGATGCGTCACTCCTCACACACACACTGGAAATTCTATTCTGCTTTAAAAAGAGCAACTGATACTTCATTTGATTATCTGATAATTCTTAGAAAATAGAGGCAAACTATTTGACATAGTTGCAGTCAGTTCTAGGGATAGAAATGACTAGATCCCAGGAGAAGGCATCACTTATGTTACAGAGCATTTGAGAAATGGAGAGGGAAACTCCAATAAAATTAGATAGATATGTGTGCACACGGAAATTTAGCAATATCAATTTTGAAACAGACAAAAACAAGGTAGTTCATGTACAGAAGCTCTGAAATAAATGACAGTGTCAGGGAATGAAAGTTTCTAAAGTTAAAAATCAAACAGAGTAGTTGGGAGTGATTTTAAAGAGGAGACAGATCAGAACCTGTATAGGTCTGTGTGTACTTTCTGATGGGACGTGGATGTAAGAGGAACAGGAACCTGCCCAGTGAGGGACAAGCCGTCCCCTTGAAGAGGTCTCCCCTCCGGAGCTGCAGGCATTGGGCACACTGCCTCCCACAGCACCCTCCTTGGGGGCTCTGATGGCACCTGTGTCGTGAGCCCGTCCCAGGCTGCACACCAGTCCTCCTCCACCCACAGTCCCTCGGAGGAATCTGGTGAACGGGATGCCTCTGAGCCTTTGTTCCCAAAGGGCCGGCCAAGGGCTGCCTGCCAGCCTGGCTGCATCCACCCTGCATGACCAAACGGTAGTTGGCGGGCTCTGCAGGCTACGCAGGCCCTCTGCCGCCTCCCACACCTGCCTGAGGCACGGGATGGGCCCCACGCTGTGAAATGAATGCCTGTGGAAATGTAACCGGCTATGCATGTTTAGCAAGTATTAGGTGCTGTATTTGAACCAATAAATGTGAATCCTGCATATGAAAAAAAAAAAAAAGAAAGGAAGGAAGGAAGAAAAAGAAAAAGACAGACATTGTCTAATGTAAGTAAAACAGGCTTACCTATCTAAAAATGGTAACAGTACTGGGAGCTTAACTCAGCAGCATAAGCGCCTACCTGGCGAGTACAAGGTTGTGAGTTCAATCCCTGGTACCAAAAAATAAAAAATAAAGAAGTAAAAATGATAAAAGTGGCGACTAGAGTAGCAGAGAGATCATTTAAAGTTTATGTTCAGATTAAAATAACACTCAACCAGGGAAAAAATCTACTAAAAAAACCCAAGCATTATTGTGATAGAAAATTAAAAGGTACCCAAATCCTATTTGGCTTTAATCTGTGCAAAAGGAATCTTCGGAGAAAGGCTACCTTCAAAAGACTTCAAATCTCAGAGAAATGAGCCGATTCAGTAAGCATATAAGTGTTCTAAGAAACTTTACACTTCTCTTCTGCATGAGTATATTCAAATACGAGAGAATTTGATGAACTGTAAGCTGCAGGACAGTTTGCTAGTTGAAAACAAATGAAAAATAATCAGATATCTTCCCCACTTTCACAAATTGGACTCTTGAATTCTGGCTCTGAAGCAAATCCTAAAATTTCTTGATAAATAGATTCCCTAGGCACACTTTTTTAAAAAAAAGTAACGATAAACTGAAAGATTATATATGCTGATAAAAATGACTAGGAGAAAGCTGTAGACATTGTCGTCTGTGTTGGAGTCTCTCATGAATTTCTTAAAGACAAGATGATGAAATATGGATTGGGAATTTATGATTGATTTAATAAATATATGCAAATGGTATCAATTTAATAATTCATTTTGTATCTGAATGGAAGTTAATTAAATGAACTCTAAAGCTCTTGTTTCCTCAATGTTTTATAGTCTGGTTAAGCCGTAATTTTGGCTTATAAACCCAATTGCATATATAATTTCTTTAAAAATATACTACATTCAATTTCAGTCCTACACTAAAGGTGGATACTTTCTGCCTTTCTCCAAGTCCATTTTAGACATGACAGCTTATCTATGCTGATTTTAAAATACATGCTCAGTAAAGTCTTTAGAAGAAAAATTTGCTGTAAGGTGCTGGTTGCTAAAATGTCACATAAGATATGACTGAGAATCCAGAATTCCTTCCCCTGACAAAAAAAAAGACAAGCCAAAATATTTACTTAAAGAAGAAATTTAATGGAGATTTTCAAATGTATCTTACAACTGTATCAGAACCCTTTAAGGCGGCAGGTCTAGTGTGCTGGCTGTCACTGTGTACTCAGCTTTCTCTGCCTTCATTATCAGCGATCTTCTTCCCCAGTGCTCAAGCTAGAAATTCGGAGTCATCAGCACCAGTTCCTTCTCGCCACTCTCCACGTCCTGTGAGTCACTGGGCCGTTGCTCCTTTTGATAACACTGGAGACCTGTTCTCTCCTGTCCACTCCTGCTTCACAGGCTGAGTTAAGGCCCTGCGATCATAGACTAAATCTATTGACTAGCTCCCAACCAGCGTGTTTACCCCAGCTCTAACTTTTCCCTGTGTATCACTGAGATTCATTGTAAATCACAGATCGTGATTCTAAATCACAGAACTCTCTGAGCAATTCAAACTCTTGGACACAGCAGGTAATGCCCTTGGTTTGTTGGCCCCGCACTGTAGCTGTATGTAACTCTTCATTACCACCCTGGCATGTAAAGCCCTAGATGTATGTTTTTCAATTTAGATCACTTATGGAGCACCGGAATCACAGAGCCACAGGCCATGGCTCATCTTCCAAGAAGGTTCACTTTATTTATTTAGGATTTTTAAGAAGTAATGCATCTAGTACATAAGTTAAAAAAAATTATCCTATACCTGTAGTGTGATGCACTGTGGCATTTCAATAGGAATAAACATTCAGGACCTCACGGGGACAGATACAGGCTTTGAGAGGGCTAACTATAATTTGAAAGACCAATCTTAATAAAAAGTACACAAAATCTCAAATTCAAAATGAGGTACAAAAGTGAAAATGTAGAGAAAAAAAAGATCATAACCAACCTAGTACTTAAAAAATTCAGCAAATGTCCCAAACATATAAAGTGCAGAAAAACAAAATAATAGTTTCACTATTAGCTGTCAGCATACATCTGAAGTTTTTTCATGTCGCTTTTATCTCTGCTATAACCTGAGCACCTCTTCCCATGAATCAGTTTAGAACATGTTGCCTAGGGAAGCGTGGGGATTTACCCTCGGCACTGGTGGGCAGCTGGGATTTGTTCCCAATGATATCCTCGCCATTTGGAGCATGGCTACCGGTTTTCTACAACAAACACAGAATTCACATAAATCCTACTCTGTAGAATTTTTTTTTTATTAAAAATAAGTCAATGAAGCATTTATATGGGGTGTCTGTCTCTTGGATGTGAAATAAGGGTCAGACCACTGGAAACACTGTCTGTAAATCGGTTTCTAGATGTGGTCATTCTAACCCTCAGACAGCCATCAGCTAGAGGTCTCATTGCTCTGTCGCCTCTAATGCTGCGTGTCCTTGTCACCAGTGCCCAAGTTGGTATGGTGGGTGACACCTGAGAATGTCAGTGGAGGTGTCTGCCAGCCATGGGGACATGTCCCACGCACTCTAGCAGAAAGTATCCCAATCCGGACTCCTTGTGGCCACATCCTAAGTTACCCATCATCCTGGTGCCACAGCACAAGAAGGAGTAGGACCCAAGGGAGTGGTCTTAACTGACTGCAGTTAAAATATCTCGGTGTGACAAATGGAACAAAAGCCCATGACAAGCTGAATGTATTGCTAGAGCCACTTCCAGGGCTCTGGATGCCAGGGGACCTGGAATTTAAGCTTTTTCAATGTCACGCCCCTCTCACCTCCCCATGCTGCCCTGGTACCTGATGTGGATTCAGAGCACTTTATGATAGACCTGTCACCTGCCCCCAGGGCCTAGCGTCATTTCACATGCATTCCTCCTTTGCTTCATATCTGCAGGTGCACATCACGTGTCCAAAGTGTGTGCCGCAGGAAGTGCTTCCGATTTCAGAGGGTTTTGGATTCAGGAATATGTCCCTGGATTTCATCGGTGGAGCATACCTAATCTGGAATATGAAATACCCCCAAATCTGAACTGTTTTGAGCATCATGTCAGCACTCACAAAACATCGAGTTTTTCTTTAGGAATGCTCAGCCTGTCCTTCCTTTTCTTTGCTCTTGACTTGGTTCCTTCTCCTGCACCCCTGTTTTTCTTGGCCAAAGATGCCCATTTCTCTGGCCATCCTGGAAGGTTCCTATTGGGTCCTTCTGTCTTCTAAACAGAGTGTATATGAGCATCCCAACATTTTTCCTCGTGGAACATTGATTTTTTTTTTCCCTCCCAGTTCCTCAAAGAACTTTCTTCTCTATTTGGGGAGGAGAGGGAAAAAAGCGAAAGAAAACAGAATCCTATCCCAAATAAATGTACACGAGAAGGATAATGAAAAGCTCGTTGAAGTTTTAGGTTGAAGCAAGAGAAATTCAGTGTTAACAGTGAATCCTTTAAAAAGTGGCAACTTCAGAGCGATAGAATTCCCAGTTCTTTTCCATGGTTGTCGCAGGCTGCAGAGTCTGGGAAACACTGCTGGAGAGGTGTCCGTTACACCAGCAATGGTGGGGACATTGCGGTCATCACCGTTTCCTCTTTCGGGCAGCCCCTTTTCCTTTCCAGCAAGTGAGTCTTATCTCAACTCGAGGTCTAGTTCAAAGGCTGTCTACTCCAACTTCCCCTCAGAACTACTCAAGCAAAATTGATTGTCTCTTTCTTCCGTGAAACCTTTCACCCCTGTTTCAACATTTATAAGACACATTATCGTTAACTATTTACCTGTCTCCCAACCAGGTCCTCATATAGAGACAGCAGGGCTTTGTTCTTCCTTTGGGTTCCAGGAACTACCCTACCAGTGTCATGCTAATAAGGGTCTCACAGCTGAACAGTTGGGGCAGGGGAGATGGGATTTGTGGCATTCCTTGCTGTCCTTGTTGTAAATGCTTCTAGTGTGGACAGCTTCCAGCTTCCACTGTGATATCCATGATCCCTGAGCACAGGGTTGGAAAAGGCCTGTACTTAGTCCATTGCTGCAGGACGCTCCCACCAGAGAGAGGGATGAGTAGGACAGTCATTAAGAATCACATTCATTAGACACTGAGTGTGACTGTAATGCTTTTAGTGGAATTAACGCCATTGTGAGTCTGTGTAATCTCAGCTTTAATAATCGATGCATTTGAGCCAGGCCCAGTGATGCACATGTGTGTAATCCTAGCACTCAGGAGGCTGAGGCAGGAGCATCATTGCAAGTTTGAGACCATCCTGCACTACAAAGTGAGCTCAAGGCCATCCTGAACTGCATAGCAAGACCCTGTCTCAAAAGGATTAAAAAAAAAAAGAAGGGTACATTTGACAGCTGGTTCACCGAGGTTTTGAAAATGTAGGGTCCATTGCTCTGAGCTTGCACAGACAGCCGCAGCTCAGCATTGCTTATGACTGCAGGGAGGATAAATCATGGCAATCAATTGCAGAGAATCCTAGCTAAACCCAGATGTACGGTCAAGTAGGAACAGGAGCACTGACTCTCCGTGGATATGACGTTATCCTCCGTTTCTAAAACTCCCTGAATTGCCTGAATTTCTGAGTCCCCTTAAAACATTACAGAAACAAAAGCCCGTTGATTAGATCGGGTCATCCTAACAGTGCTGTCCGCCTCTTAGCATCTCATTCATAAAAACCGGCCCATGGGAGGTCACAAATAAAACAGTCTTTAAATGTTAGTGACTAAGATCTGGCCGGGCAGGAAACACATGGCAGCAGGAGAACAAAATGCTGGAGCCGTATAAAAGCCGAGGCGCTGTGACACACGGGCTTCCTTAGCAGTGAAAAATGACCTCATTCAGCGTTTCTGAGAAGCCCTTCAGACACAGCTCTCGGGCGGATCCAAAGCCCCAGAAATGCAGGCACCGGCGTGGCCCATCCCAGTGGGGAGTGCAAGACCCACACAAGGGCTTCGGACAGCTCCCCTCCAGGGCTGGACGCCCCGGAGCCTTGTCACTGACCCTCCGTTGGCCTGTGCAGATACATTTCTGAATCATAAGACAGGTTAGTTTATCCCTGGGCCCTAACGCATTTGGAACTAGAGCTCAAGTGTACCTGTGTTCAAGTGGAGCTTTAGGGGGCCAAAATAAAATGAAACATTTCACACCCGAGATATTTTCAGGTGTTAAAGGCACTGGAAAATGAGTGCTTTAGCTGGCGGCCACCCCGGCATGTAAAGCGACTGTGACTTAGCTGAACGCACATGGCTGACTCGGGAGCCAGCTGTGTGTCTTCAGCACACAGCCAGAGTCACACCTGGGTCTAACATTCACCTCGACTGTATTCACCTCAGTTCTGAAGGTATTCTGAATTAACTGAAATTTATGGAAGAATCACAGAGCAGTGGTGCGGTGGGCTGACTTGCATCATTCACCTCCCTGTCTTTTCCTCGAAGCAAGAGCCCGAAACATCGCTGACCTGGGCGTAGTGCACTTGCACCGTTGGATGGATGGATGGTTTCTTAGGAAGAGTTGACAGTGTGTGCTGCTGAGCTCCGTTTGTGTGGCAGGTGTAAATGTGCACAGAACATCAGCACCAGTGTTTTCCCCTGGGGAAGTCACTCAAGGGAGCCCCTTTCTTTTTGCATCGTAGTCTTCTGATTCTGTCGCAAACTTCCACTGTGACTTGTATAAGAGAAACCGTTTCAGGCCAGACGCTGTGGAAATCTGAAGTTTGCGGATGGAGAAACTTGACAGAGGCCCAGGTTTTTACTATGCTGGTGGTAAGGTCTTCGCCAGGTTGTTATTTTGTCTTCGAAGGAAGAGACACTATCCTGGGACATTTGCATAATTAAAAATGCGTGCTCCCTAGTTCTTCTGTGGGTGTTCATCTAACTTCCCTTGACAGTTCTGGGTTCATTTCCTTTTTCTTCTAAACCACTGCTTCCTGGATCCAGATCTCAGCCCATGCTTTCCCTGTCCCTCTGTGTTCTCAGCTGCCCATCAGGCATGCGGGCAACTTCCCCCAGCCACAAAGCCAGCAAAAGTTGAGTTTAAGCTTTCTCTGCCTTTCTCTTACGAACCCCATCACTATCAGTTATCTGTTTGTTCTATGATTTATGCTTTCCATTCACAAAGGCTTTTCCTGTTTTGATTTGGTAAAGATAGAAAAAAACAGTGCCCACAGAAATGGCTTCACGCTTAATAACCCTACTTTATTAACTCGGAATTGCATTCTGTTGGTAGTCGTCACAATTACCCAATTTATCCATTTACACTAAAAGGCTTTCCTCCTTGGGAAATGAGCCCGAAGTTTCCATAGGCCTGAGAATCTCTCCGGTGTCTCAGCTTACCTGGACTCTGTGCCTGGCCCTCCGCTCTCCGTGTCTGACATGATTCCCCCTCCTTTTCATTCTTCCTTCACAGACAGTGTCTCTGTCCTTCAGATCCGAGTAGACGGGACAGACTTACAGTCCTGCAAGCCCGCCAGGAACAGGCTGATGAGTTCTAGGTATCCTGCCCTTTTCTTTGCATTTCCACTACAGTCATCTAAATCTATGATACAAAGTATTGAAACACCTCCGATCAAGAATGCCTCTGTTCATGATTGACAAAATTTCACCTCTTTTCAAGAACTCTGAATCGGGTAACAAACACCATCTTCCCCAGAACCGTGGAACGAGTTCATGAAGCGAGGCACCACTGTCCCGAAGCACCTTCAGTAGCTGGCTATCACCCTTTAGTCTTTCTCCGCATTAAGCCCCTGTTGCCATTCACCCAGGAACACGGTCCTTATGGGCTTGGAACCAGAACTTGGCTTCCCTTGGGTCAACCTTCAGCATCCCTACGTGCCTTTTCAGCTTTCTCTATGAATGCTAGACATCACAATCTAGTCAGAACATGTGTTATTATTCCCTTTTGAACAACTTATACTTCCAATTCTCTACCCACTTCCACTAGTTTTAATATATGATCTTCAGTCCCCTTCCCACGTACTTTAGGGTTGAATTCCACAACCTTCTAGAAGCATCACTCATCTTCACTATATGCAGTCTCTACCCACCTACCTCTGGATAGCTTCCATTTATGCTTTCTTAGCTGGCCTTTAACTGGCTGGCTTGGGTAATCCTTTGCCTTAACAACAACAACCACAAATCTTTTATTTATTAAACGTTTATCGATCCCCTGCATGGCTCCAGTCACTGCGTGGTGAGATGCTCTTCCATATTTTCCCTCTGGGGAGACTTCTTTCTCATCCACATGCTGGTCCCCACCCAGTGCTCCTCCCGGCAGGCTTCACACCCAGGGACATGTCCCCACTTGTGAGCCACAACCTTTCCTAAATGAATTTCCTGAAGCCGCCCATTGACTAAAGCAAAGGGAACTTCTGGGTTTTGGAGACGGGAACAAAAGCCATTCCGTGTCCTGTCTCCTCATAGAAGAAGCTGACCTGCAAGCCTGTCAGCCCCTTGAGGACAGGTGGAGGAATTTCGGGCATCCTGTAGGAAATGAGGAAAATAGAAGATTTCTCTCCCCCTCTCCAGCTTTAACAGATAGACCGAGGAAGATGAAGATGGAAAGGAAGCCGATGCCTCCACAGGACAGAAAGCCATTTAGTTCCTCTGTGTTGGTGTAGCCATGCGTTCATTCAGTAAATGCTTATGAAGCGCACTAGCAGACTGGAGCTGTGGGAATAAAAGTACCCTCTGACTGTAATCTCAGTGGTGCTGCACAGAGAAAGCACAGGGTGAAGAAAGAGAATCAGATGAGGCAGAGGAGGAGGATTTTGACATGGCTGTGGACTAGCAGGAGCCTAACTGCGGGTACCTTGGGGAGAAGCTGAGCGCTCCACCAGGAGAACTGCTAACCAATTGACCGTCCCTGAGCACCCCATGGTGCCACGTCCACGGAATGACGCGTGGTGTCTGATGTGACTTCCTGGAAGCTGGGAAAGGGGCTCAGGGAGGGGCTTATCTGACCTGCGGCTGCAGAACATGGCTTCCTTGTTGACACACATGATTCTTGCGCTGCACGGTGCCTCTCTCAACGTTCTCTGACCTGCTCCCAGACCAGGGCCACGTCCCAGTGAGCCGAACTGCACCTGCTGCTTCCCCTAATTCCGTGTCTTACACTCGAGTAAGTAGTAAGTCCCCCAAAACAGGTGAGATGCTTCAGTGCGAAGGCTTCCTTGGATGCACGGAGGTCCGGGACGCCTTTGCTCTGCTGCCAGAGTCAGGGGAGCTGCTTGTTGACCGCATGTGGCCGCACAGCAGTGACTCAGGGACACTTTATCCCCCAGGGCCGGAGCACAGCAGAGCAGCTGCAACATCTTCTTGCCCACTCTGGCTATTGAGAAATCCGATTTTGTGAGCCAAGCATCGAGCTGGAACAGCCGTACACACGGTGCCAAGCAGGCTCACACCAGTGGCTGTGTGCCCGGGCCGGAGTTCACGCCCAGAGGGGCTGTGTGTGCTTTTTAGGCATCTCGAGTCACCCCAGAATTCCCATTCAGACTCCTCCCACACACTTCCCCCTGCCCAGGGCTGGGGCGGCCTCTGAAAAGTCTGCTGCAGACTCAAGGTTGAGAGCTTTGAACCTCAAAGCACAGGCGTGTCCTCTGAGTCTCCTGCCCCCCACCCGGCCTTGTCTGTCCTGCCAGCCCAAGGCCCTGGGAAGGTTTGTGCAGCAGGGTGGCAGGTGACGGTTTTCTGGCCACCTCTGCAGGAGAGGTGATGAGAGCAGCTGAGGCCAATGTCGCCTCAGCGCTGACTGTGAGGAGTCATCACCCAGCGCGGGTTCGGGTATCACAGCACTCTGACTTCCGGTTAAGGCTGAGTCACCCTGCTAGCAGTCAGTCATTGCGTCACAGCAAGGTGCTTCCGCAGGGTGACAGCTTGGTGGCTGGTGGCGCTGGCCTCGCATCCTTTACAAACTAGCTGGACCCCACAGATCCACCATGTTCAGGGGAGTCGTATGGGTCTGCCCCCACAGATCTGCGATGTTCAGGGGAGTCTCATGGGTCTGCCCCCACACGTCCATGTTCAGGGGAGTCTCATGGGTCTGCCCCCATAGGTCTACCATGTTCAGAAACCACAAAGAAGAGAAGCATGGGCCTTGGGCATCTTCCTTCTGATTGCTGCCTGCTTTAATCTGGTCTAGACAGCTGCTGTTTGCCAGAATAGTTATACCATCCATTCTTGTCTTAAACTATTTATGAGTATGTTGTACTTTAGTGCAGCATAAGACCATCGTGAAGACAGCTGTTCTGTAGCACTGGCTGAACAGGAACGGATGCAAAAACCGGAGCATCTGTAAGCACCCTTTTCCTCTGATCACTGTTTTATGTTGCTGTCCAAGGCTGGCTGACTTCTAACATGAAGAGGTTTGTCTGGCTCACTGTGAGTGGTGAGTGGGGTATCCACAAGAACATGGCGCCAGTATCCTAGTAAGGTCTCTAGGCTGAATCACAATGCAGTAGAGAAGTAGAAAGAACCAGCTATGTGCAGACAGGACCAAGACATGGGGGCAGCCATGCTTTATGACAACTCTCGTGAGAACTAGTCCAGTCACAGGACACCACCAGTTCTGCGAGCGTTGACCCATTCATGTGGTTGGAGCCCTGGTTCCTTTAGGATCCACCATTTAGGGGTCACATCACTACTGCACCACCACACGGGGACCAAGCTCCCCATACACAAACCCCTGGGGGCAAAGCATATCTGAGCCATAGCACCTAGGTCATTACTCTTCTGTGGGAAAAACATGATGTGACACCACTTGATCCCTCCTCCTCCTCCCCAGGAACATGATGACTGGGAAACTGTTTAATCATTTTTTGTTACAAAATTCCTAAAGATTCTCAATGATGGATCAAATACAGTGATTGTTGTCAAAAGTACTGTTGTCTAAGTGCATGGGCCTTAAAAACAAATATGCTTGAGTTTTGGTTCACTTCTCTGGAAATTTCCTGTTCTCTTTCCCTCTCCTACTCTCAGGTCTCTGATTCTTTTTCCATGTATCATAATTTGAGCAGCTGAAACATTAAAATTCTCACTACCTTACCAGGGCCTGTCCAGGCCCTGGTGATTAAAGCATGCTTGCTTAAAGAAGTTTTAGAGGAAACATGGTAATGTTTCTAAACATAATTTTTATGGCTTATAGCTATGGCAAGATGGCTATGATTTCTTCCCCATATGTGACAGATGATAACATTATCTGGTTTACATTATATCTGGTTTACATAACTTCCTGGTAACCATCCTTGTCAGGCTGCTACTAGTGTATGCTTTTATAAGCTGGTCTTGATCCCAGCAGCAGGACTAAGAATCCAACACGTGTCCAGCTCCATTTCTCAGCCCTCTAAACTACCTAACTTTCTTAATGCTGACAACTCCCTGGCCTGCATCAGTCAGCTGATCAAAGAAAAAGGATCGTGCCAGACAGCTTCCATTTGTATATGACTTTCCACTTAGAAAGTGCTTTCATGCACATGACCCACTTGATTCTCACACTTGATGAGGTCTTACCAGCCTCCACTTGCAAGGAAAGAATGGAGCTGGGGACCTTTAGTGTCAGGCCAGGTTACATAAGTAAGAGACAACAGCATCAGGGCTTTGTGTCGAACTGGGCCTGCGTTCTTTCCATCACGCCATGGCTTGGAATCCGTTCAGTCATTTGCAGAAGGTGAGACAGGGCTGACAAGTGTGAAAGACCATCGCCCCACGAGAGTCCGTCAAGAGGGCTTTGGAGCTGAGGAATGCATGGGCACAGGCGCCTGCAGAAACTCAGATGCCAGGGAGCCTGCAGGGACAGGAGAGCATGTGGCGCACACAGAACACCACCACCATGACATCTGAGTCTCTGAAAGACTATTTACAAGATGCCAGCTTGGAGTCCAAGTTAGTTTTTGAAATATTTTTCATTGAATGCCACTAGGTTTGAAATATGTTGAACTTTGACTACCTCCAACCTTAGTTAACTCCCGTTTACTTTTAAACCCTTTTGCATATTTTCAAATCACAATGGAAATTCAAAGCCGGTTTTTCCTTATCAGAAATGGATACAAACCCAACAGTGTGGATCCCTTGGAAGCCCGTACTGTAACTCAGCTTGGTGCTGGGGCTTTAAATTGCAAAAGGAAAATATTTTATCCCGCCTCACTTTTGTCTCCTTTTAAGAAGTCAGTGGCAGCTGTCACCACTGATATTTTTGAAGCTCTCTAACATGCAATGACAGGGAAGGTGGTTGGTTTCGCTTCTCAGTCAGCTCTGATTTGAACGCTAACCTGACCGAGGCCTACCACCTCCCTGCGGCAGGATTATTTTTCTCTGTTTCCTCACAGTGCTATATTTGTGAAGTTAGATCCGGAGACCCCCGCTGGAGCAGCTGGAAGCAGAGCAGGTGGTTTAATGAACTCAGCTTTAAGTGCGTTAGGTGGGGAAATCAAAGCTGACACCGATTCTGTGCTGTGAACGAATGAGCCCTGATGGAGCCTACAGAGCAGCAGCTTAGAGACGGTGGCCGCTCCGGATTCCCGCCCGACACAGCCAGGCTGGCCTCCTCCGTGGTGGACAGCACAGCCTGCCCCTGCTGTCCTGCCCAGCCGCCCCTCCCCTGCCACCCCATTGGAGCAGCACCAACTTCAGGGGCTCTTGACCTGGTTTTTCAGAAAAACCCAGCTGCACCGAGTTTTATTTGAAAACCGGCGCTCTCCTAAGTAGCAGACACCATAGTATCTCACCTGGATCAGCCCGTCCTTTGGCATTCATATCTGCTTTGGATTAGATTCAGAGGCTTAATATAAGGCTCGCCCTGTGCGTTAAGGGTGAGGGAAAGAAACGCTTCCAAGTCACCTTTTTAGGTCCTGGATCTATGTGTCCTACTTGTGTAACCCGTGTCATCAAGAGTTAACATGGTCTGAATGGACTTGAAATGGCTAACAAACACCCGGAGCCCCAGATCCTCCCGGAGCTCCCCCTGTGTGGGTCTGCAGTGATGCACACTAAAACTGGGTCACAGATAAGCCCGTTGACTCGTGGGGAAACAATTTTTGGGAGATGAGCACCGTGATTTAGTCTCCCTTCGTGCGGAGGATGAGTTTGTTCCAACAGGTTTACAAGTTGTGGCTTCAGCCTGCAGTTTTCCGTGTTGCTATTTTAAAATGTCACATTTAAGGGAAACAAAAGAGCTAAAAAATTAACTTTAGTATGAAATCGTGGGACATTTGAAAGGGAATTTTGGCTCCTGTGGATATTTCTATGGTTTTTAAATTTTGGATTATCTCAGCTTTTACTTTGTTTTGGGGGACGTTAAGATAGAAATAATTGTCCTATTGAGTTTATCCCACAGACTCTACATAAGAGCAGATTATTTAAAGGATAACGGATGTTTACACAAACTCTTCTTTATAAGCAGACTTGTATGTCAAGTTTGACAGAGAAATGAATATGATATTTAATATCAAAAGCACTCTTAGAGCCAGGCATGGTGGCTCACGCCTGTAATCCCAGCACTTCGGAGGCTGAGGTAGGAGGATAGTTGTGAGTTCGAGACCAGCCTGGGCTCCAAATGAGCTCAAGGCCAGTCTAAACCACATAGCAATAGCCTGTCTAAAAAAAAAGCACTCTTGTGATCAAAACAACTGTCTTGTGTGACTCACAGAGTTTAACACAAAGCCCACGAAGATGAACCTGTAGGTGTTCTCAAATGGGATTAGGGGTGAGACCCCAGGACCAGATGACAGGTGAGGGCCCTGGTAACACTACTGTAAGGAAGTGACAAAGGAACAGTAAAAGAGATTTACACAGCCTTACAGTGGGATTGAAATAGGAAGCAAAGACTTGAGACCAGGGTTATCACCATATATTCAAACTAAAGCTTGCATACATTCTCTTCCTATCCTTTCTTTGGCTTTTTGAACCAGGAATAATTTCCTGAATTGTTTCCCAATTAGGTACTAGAATACTGGGTGAAAGATGTTCGGGAACGGTCTCTGGTATCTGGTTTGGAACTCTAAATCTGTCCCCCATCCGTGGTTTTTAGACTCGCAATGGTGGAGACACCCTAGTCTCCAGGGTGGGTTGGCTTGGTTGCCCGGGGACCTGGGTCCCAGCAGTCCTATCTCCTGGAGCATGAGCAGGACTGTTAGGGTTACTCTCTCCTTTCTGAAAATACAGTAGCTATACTAACAGAAATACGGTGAAAATCAGGGAATGTCACTCATACGCTTTTAAGATACTGTTTTTAGGACCTCACTGGAAATAATTCACATATAGTAAGTAGTAATTACCTGCAAACTAAATTTTGTCCTTTTATGATTTCCATGTTGGGTAGACCAGTAGTTCTCAACCCCCACTACACATTAGCTCACCTGGAAAGCTTTCCAAAATGAGTCCTGATGCATGGGCCCAACCCTAAATAACTTCTACCCCTTGGGGCCTCGGGAGCAGGCCTGGACTTGTTCTCAAAGTGCCTAGCTGATTGCAAGGTGCAGCTGGGTTTGGACCCCTCCTCCCGTGATGCCGGGGCCCGCAGCCTCAAGTCCTGTGGCCTGGTGAGTGTCGCTGGTGATCTCAGCCTCTCTTCCGCTGTACACACAGTCCAGCCAAGGTCTTCAGATTTCAAGATGAAGATGAGTAGCAGCGAAATGGAAAGTTTGGGCATGTTCAGCCCAAAAGGAGAAGGAAGTACGTGTTAACAGCATCCTGTTTTGGAAAAGGAGCCAACTCTGTACTCCTGACTTACTGGAGTAGATTAATAAATCCTAAAGTTTATCTCTGTCAACTACCCCTTTACCCTGCCAGTGGTAAACTGTGAACATTAAGCTGTATTTTATATCCTTTCTCAATCAGCATCGATTTGTGTTTCTCATGGGATTTAGCTAAAAGCAGTCAGTCCTCAGCTGTACTCACCTTTAAAAAACCCAAACTAGACAACATGATTAAAAGATACACAGTGAAATTCCTAATGCCTCTGAGGGGGACTGTGTTATAATGAGAGGTCCTGCGTCCCACCCAAACTCTGACTTTGGGGTTTGAAAAAGAAATCAATTCATTCTCCCAAACTACAGCCTCAGTGTTTACTGTGGGGTTTGGAATTCTGCTAATCTTTTCCCTGCAGTACAAGGCGTGGCCTTTAAATGTCTTGCCAGGCTCCGTGACAGTTTTACCAGTTCACATGCGCTCAGATTGCAGGAACTGGATCCAGCAGCCGTGGCCAGGATGACGGAGCTGTCCCCAGTGCAAAGCGCATGCTATGCGCATGCGCCCAGTCAGTGGGTCGCCCCTTCGACTTACCTGGGAATTGGGCCAAAGTAACAGGCCGCAGAGTTTCCATTACTACTTCTTGGCTACAAACCGCAGCGTTTTGAGCTCATATTAGGCGAGGGAAGTTGGTCGCCTATAACGAGCTCTCTGACCAATGCTGAGACCTGACCCACGCCCCACCTGCACTCTACACTGGGCCTTAGGGCTGGCCTGTCCTCCCTGACCTCTTTGCCCCTAGGCCCGGCTTTCCTATTGCCTCTCTCCCATTCGTCTCCTCCCCGCTGAGGGGATGACAAATGTGAAAATCACACACAGACAGTCAGGACCTGGAGAGCTGCACGTTGCCTAAGGGCAAAACCAAAGGGAGGTGCGAAGATCCTGTCTGTTTCACTTAAGTGGGACAGTTAAACATTTTAACACGAATTATCAAGCTGGGTGCAGAAACAGCAAAAAGAAAACATGGGCATTAGTGTCCTAACCGGTGGCCCTTGTGGACAGACAGTTGAAGCAGTGATGTGATTCCTTTGGAAATGTAAGATCTGTTCCCTGCCCGGGGAGACCCTGGACAGAGAGATGCTTTGTTTCGGCCGATTTCCCAATAATCTGCCCAGGCCAGTGCTCAGCCAGTGGTGTCCTCTTTGCCACTCTTCTGGCAGGGAACCGGGGTCAACACCAATCAGCAGCAGTGACGAGAACCCACAAAACCACCCATCATCATTTCTGCCCACAGCCCCTGCAGGGAGGTGGAGCGAAGCACTTTTCCTCCTGCTGTCCCACTGCGATTGGGCAAGGAGGTCTGGATACAGTGTCAGGAGCGAGGCCTGCTACGCAGATAGCTTGGCAGGTTTGCTTCAGACGTCAGAGCATCTCAGCACTCGGTAAGGCCGCGGTGACCCATCGTAAGAGATGGGCGTATTTTACCGACGAGTTGATGACCAAGAAAATGCTGCTTAACAGCAGTAATGCTTCAGGGCTTAGTACTAAATGAGTAGTACAGATGCTCTGCTTAGTGCCCTACTAGTGCTGTGTGAAGCGGATACTACTAAGATCACTGTCCCCATCCTAGAAATGAGAAAACTGGACCACGAAATAATTACTCAAAATGTACCCAAAGTCTCACATGAGTGTTCAACCTTGTGGGGATTCAAACCTGTCCCCAGAGTCCAGGGCTCTGGTATAATATACAGTGCTGTTAACTGTTCTAAAACTTTGGTATCTTATAAGTAGGAGCAAATATTTGCAAATTTTTTAACACAGAATAACATAATGGCAGCAAATGAAAGTGAAAATATTTCATTTGAACTAAAAAACGAAGCAAAGATCATTGGACTCTTTTGTAAATATTAGTTAAACCACTGTTTCTGAACCTGCCATGTAATTAGGAAGTAATATTTTTCTCTTGTGATGGTACAGTTTTCTTGTCCTGCCTTACAACACAGGTCCTAAAAGTATCGAAAGTCCCAGGATGCTGGTCCTCGTTGAGACCGGGAGAGTGCGTGTGCTAGAGGTCTGCCAGGCAGACCCCAGAGGTCGCAGAGGGGGAGCCCTGGGGCCGGCGCTGTCAGGATGCTTGTGCTGTGAGTAAGAATTAACGTCTTCCTCAAGGTCTTGTGGGATGATGAAGATGCAGCTGGAAGTGAGAGAGCTAGAAAGTAGCCCTGGCTCTGCCCACTCCTCACCCAAGGACAGAAACTGTGGCTCAGCGCTTCATTTCCAACACATAAAACAGTGAATAGGCTGACAGTTAATGGGTTGCCAGCCTCTGTGATGATCTGGTAAAAGCTTAGGACGCTTTCTGCCGAGAAATGCACAAAGGACCTCCAGCGAGTTCTTGGGCCCCTGCACCGGACCACAGAACCCGGAGGCAACCTTGTACACTGAGTCCGCGGGCTCCTCATCGTGCCCGCCTAGTGGCCTCTGATTGTCAGCAGTGCGGAGAAGCTGAGGTCTGCAGCATCCTTTGGGATCCTGGCAAGGCCGCCCAGGATGTGGAAAAGACGGGGAGCAGCCCGAGAGAAGGGTTGCAGAGGCAGCACTGGTTTGGGGGGCCAGGCAGGCCACGGAGGAGGGAAGTCAGGGGCTCCACTCCTCCCCGGGCAAAGGCTTGGGTGACTTCACTCGCAGGCAAGGGTGTGACAGGGCTGAATTTCGCTCCCCCGCTTCTCATCTTGGGTGGACGCGCTGGTCCAGACAGTCTGGTCAGGACCTCAGAAGGAAAAGCTCGGCATTGTTCAACTTCGCTTTCCCACAGCAGCACCGAGGTACACACTCGCCAAGATAAACAGGGAACATTGCTTTTTCCTGTGTTGTACAATAGTGAGGGTAATTTATTGACAATACAGTTAATGGTGTAAATACTGAGTCTCACAATGAACTTTAAACAGCCTGCCAGCTCCTAAGCTTCACCAAGCCCACAGACTTGCTCGCATTGCTAAGGAAACCTGTCTTCTAAATCAGAATTTGTTAACTATCGGGCACCGTGTGCTGGAAGACACAGGGATCCCCACTCACTGCTCAGGTCCAGTTTGGTGTCATTTGTTGTTTTAATTCTTGAACCTGGTGAATGACTTTGGGTCTCGTAAAAGAGTTAGAAAAGAAGGATTTCTGGGTAAAACATAGAGCCTCACCTCCCTGCTTCTGAATTTCCTCTGAGGCCACTTTTGTCATGGTTTAGAGAGGGAGGCCTACCATAATTCCACAGTTCTCTCTCTCCACATCTATCCAAACAAACCCAGATAGAGGATTTGGTCTCAGAAGCCCAAACTGGCCTCGACTGCAGTCCTGGTTTGTGATGGTTGCTATTTATTTGTGGTTGGAGTCCCAAAAGACTTCAGTCTACCCTTGATGCCCTTCAAGTTGGTTTGGGGGTCCTTTCAGGTTGCCCTTCGTCTGACCCTGGGCACACCCTGCCTCTGTTCTCCTAACTGTGACACCCATTTAGTAACTGGACTCCTCTAACACACTCGTGCAGTGTCTGGTTTGTGACATTGCTGTCATGCGGGTCCCTCCTGCCCTCTGAACTCCTGAGCCACGGGTCAACAAGTGAAGACATCGGACTTCAGCTCCTGTTTTCTCCTTCCTCTGTGATGCCTGGTGTGTGTCCTTTTCGTCAGTGTTTCTTACTCCTCAAGAGCTACACAGGGAAATAATTTATGCAAATGTATCTCTTGTAGTCAGGGGTTGCAAGAAAAACAATTACCTACAGGACACGGAATTTATATATTATTTTATGATAGTCATCCAGAGTTAAATACAAGAAAGCACAGGGAATCTATCCACAACACTGAAGACAGAAAATCCAGCCAAGGCCCTGGATCTTATAGCAGTGTCCTGCATGAGTCCAGCTGAACACCTAAAGCCCGTGACAGTGCCTCCCACAAGTCCAACTGGAGGCCTAGAGCCCATGATGATGACTCATGCAAGCCTGTTTTACAGATCTGTGCTGGGAAGGCCCAAAGGTCAGCAGTGGAAGCTAGAAAGCCTGTGCCAGCAGGGTGAAGGAGCTGTGCCAGCAGGCTGAGGGTTCTGCACTGGAGCCAAGAAGTGATGCTCAAAATAAGGACCAGGGCTCCCCTGAAAAGTACCACAGCCATCCTCAGCAACAGTGAGGTCCCGAGCCCCTCCAACGATGAGAACATTCAGGTACGTGTCAGGAAGCCAGCGTGACAAGCCCCTCCTGGAGATTAAACAGCACACATCTTCCCCTCCAGAGCCAGGAAGCCACGCTCAGTGTAAGGGCCAGAGCTCCCCCAAAGTGAAGCCCAGCCACTCTCAGTGACAGGTCCCGAGCTCCTCCAGTGGTAACAGCCAAGTTCATATCAGGGGAGCCAGCATGACAAGATCCTCCAGGAGAACCAACAGCTCCAGACAACGCCTGGAGTTAGGAGAACTCACAACGCCTCACCGCACCTCTCCATGTCTCTTTTTGTGCTGGCAACTTTTGAGCCATCTACGCTCAGCACCACACTGGTTTAATTCAGCTGGTGTTAAGTTGACCACATTTTTAATCCAAACAGTATCTATGCTTCGGCATTTTGCTTTTATTATCAATAACATGTATTAAAGGTTATTTCAAGTGATACACATTCCTTTTGGTTCACTCATTTAAACAGTTCCACTCTACGCCAAGGTATGAACGTAATCCAGTTTATTTTTATAATGCATTAGCTATCAGTAGACATGTAGATTTTTCTAAATTTTTATTATTATAAACAGTAGCTCAGTGAACACATAATGCATGTGTGCAAAGCTTTCTCTAGCACATATAATTAGTTGTGGAGTTGCTGGGTTTCATATGGGTTTATCTTAACTGAGCAGACACCAGCAGGTTATTCTTGAAAGTGGTTGCAACAGTAGATGCCACACGGGCACTGTTTCATAGCGTCTCCACCCATGGGCCAAACGTTGCTTTTCTCTTACTGATTTACAGCTTTATGTGGTTTTTCCCATGAATATAATCATTTGTCAGATATGCTACAAATAATTGCATATGACCTCCCTTGTCTTTTAAACTTTGCCTATAACGTGAAATATTCAAGCTTACGCAGTCCTACTAACCAAATTTTCCTTACAACTTGATTAAAAAGTCTATCCCAGTATCATAGTGTCTGCTGAAATCAAGTTGTATCTTTTTAGAGTTAGATGCTATATTATCTGAAATGTATGCTGTGACTAGAGTCAGGCAGAGAGCTATTTTTTCTAATGATAATCAACTGCTTCAGTAGCATTTATTTATTCCTTCCCTATCTGTCTTGTAACAGAATTCCCATTCACACACGAGTGGGCTTGGCCCTCTGTCCCGCAACATCCCTTATCCCTGCCACACCACACTCCTGAGTCGCTGTGTATTTCTCCTTTGATCTATTAATGATGAGATTGTTTCAGATATCCGAATGTTAAACAGTTTTTGAAATTCTTGGATAAATCAATTTTAGTCTTCTCTTGGATTCAACCTAATAACACTTAATTTAGACTTTTTGCGTGTACATTCAGAAGTATGATTAGTTTATAATGATTCTTTTTCTTGTTTTTGATGTTTGGTATCCAAATTGTAGCAGCAAAATCATGATAAACTTTGTACAAAATTGAGATACCTGTTGTATGAAGATTTGTTTAAATTTGTCTGTAAAACTTTATTTACTCTAGAGGTATGAGGTGAATTTTAACTATGATTTCTTTAATGTTACATTTTTATATAGATGTGCTGTTTTTATAGGGTCACTTTTGAGAATGTTTTTCCTAAAGAGGAGTTTATTTCAGCTTAGTACTCAGATTGTGATAGAGATCTGTAAGTGCTTCTTTATGTCAGTGTTTTCCTTACATTTTTGAGGCTGTCTTAGGTGCATATAGATCCCATATTGCCATGTTTCTAGGGAAAGAAAGGATTGTTCTTTGACCCTTGTTGATCTTTATGAATGGTTAAAAGCCTTACTTTCTATTTGGTTTCACATTAGTATTGCTAGCCAGCTTTCTATTCTGCTATGGCATTTAATGATTCCTCAAAATGTTATGGGTCAGTACTTCTAGCTAATACTAGCTGTAGCCTACAGCTGTATTTATTTAAATCAGATGTGGAGCCCTATTAGCTAGTGAGATTAGTACATTTACATTTATTGTGATTGATGATAAAATTTGAGTTCTTTCTATTAACTTATTTTGTACTTTCTATCAATCAAGGCCTTTGTTAGCGTCTTTTTGGCTTTCCTCTCATGAGCATATTAAGCATCTACTTTTTGTTTACTGGTTTTTGAAATATACATCTTTAGTGAACATTTTAACATTAATAATTCTCCAGCCTCTTTTAAACAATGTAACAACCATTATTTCTTCGCAAGGTTTTTTTTTTTTATTATTATTATAAGCTCAGTTAGAAGAGGGTTGTCTTTTCTAGGAATCCTGTGTGTTCTTTGATAGTACATAATTTACATAATTTACAGATTCCAGACTAACAGTTATCCTCATTATCTTAATTTTTCAGCTTGATATTACTGACATATATGAACAGTATGAATTTGGATATCATATTGATACAGGACAAAATTTAAATTTAAAAAGTTTAAATTTCTGACTGGTAATTATTTCTCACATTTCCTGGGCAGTGAGAAAAGAGTGTTCTGATTCCCATTTCGTGACCTTGACAACCACTTAGGGTTCTTAGATTTCTGTGTGTAATTAAGTGCTAACACACTGCAGGCAAGGCAGCTCTGGCAGCTCCCCACAGGTACTAACCCCAGCCATCCCTGATTTTGATGGCCCCAGGGTGACAGTTTGTTGCGGAGTAAATTTGGCACATGAGGTTTTATGGTTTCATATTTTAAATTAGAATACAAACTTATTTTGATTGTTTTTAAGCATTTAAGAGGGAGGTGATTGGAGCAGTACTTTTAAATGTATTACCCTGAAACTCACTGTTCCATATTTTCACTTTAAACTAATATTTAAATATTAGTGTCTTGGTTACTTTCTCTTGTTGCTGAGACAAAATACCCGACCTGCAAAATTGAGAAGGATAGGTTTATTTAGCTTACAGTTTTTTGGAGGTTTCAGTCCATACTCAGCTGGCTGCAAGGCAGGGTGGTGTGGCTGAGGGGCAACCATTCATGGCAGCTGCAAACGCTAAAAGTGAAAAAGGGCAAAAGAGAAAAGTGCACCTCCTTCCTCCCTTATATTGTATGGGGGCTCCACCCCTGGGCGGGTGCAGCACTCACACCACCAATCCCAGTGCTGGACAATGAACCAATCACAAATGCTACATTCAGCCACCTCTATGACTGCATGAGGCTTTGGAGGGACATTTAAGCAAATCACAACAATTAATTTAATGATGCTATGTAACCTTTCTGATATTGCCTTACTCAGAGATGCTGCCCACCCAAGATTTCTTTTTCTCTTGCATTGGGTTTCCAAATATTTCAGTCCCTTTATATAAAGGGAAGAAAGTATAGCAGGGAGAAATGCCTAACCACAACTTTGTGAAAACTTGATTTGATATATAGATACCAAATTTCTAAAACTATAAACTTTCTCTTTAATGTTTGAGAAGAAAAGTTTACTTTGGCTCACGGGTTCAGAGATTTCCATCCCTAATCAGTTGTCCCTGTTGCTTTATACCTGTGACAAAGCACCATACTGGGGAAAGAGCATGGGGTAGAGAAGGCAAACACAGAGGAAGAGGAGTGGACGGGGTCCCAGTCTCCGTCCCACAGACCCGACTTCCTTCCAGGAGGCTCCACTCCTAAGGACCCCACCCTCTCAGAGTGGTGCCATGGATCAGGGACCAGGCCTCCACCCTCTGGGCTTTTAGGGGACCTTAGGACCCTAACTCCAGCACCAGAAATGGGTGAATGCAGAGACCTGTTGAGAGCCAGTTGCCAGCAGTCAAGCAGATGTGCTGGAGATCTGGCTATAGACAGTGGCAGTACTGTAGATGAAGAGAAATGAATGGATTCAAAATATTTGAAAAGTATAGTCAGGCCTGGGTGATTGATTTGATTTAGAGGTAGAATAAGAAAGTGCTGGATAATTCTCAGATTTCTGGCATGGGCAACTGCACAGGCAGAGTGCCTAGAAAGAATTAACTCGCCTCTTGGGATTTATCTCATAAATTCACTTCTGTTTCAGTGACAGCAGGCATTTTAGATATATACAGATGGGGAACCTGATTCTCCCCAGAGCTTTCAGAACTAACTTTGGTGCAGGTGAAAGATGAGCTTCAGGGGATTGAGATGTCACACACACCATACAGCCTCCATAGATGGCTCCTTTTACTTGAATTATTGAAAGAAAGAACAGCTTTGTGCTACCTGCTGGTAAAAATTGCACCTCAGATTTTCCAGCCCATATGCTCACTTTCAAACTGTGCAATGTAAATGTGGATATCATGCCATTATTGCTGCTCCCTGTGTTAATTCTGACGTGGCTACATCCTTTTCTCATGCCTTCCTGCCCACGGACATTGCAAATAAATAGTTGTTATCCAGGCCTATCCCATAAGTATTGAGCTCAGTGTTCCCAATAAGGAAGTACTTTCTCAGGATTAAGGAACTGCTTGAAGAATCTTTCTGGAGAATTTAAAATGCTGTTGACAAAAATCCAAGTCAGATTAGCATCAGAAAAGGTGTAGTTCGTGTAGTAAAAACCTGAGCAGGTGAAGATTCAGGCGTAGGAAAGATGCTGTCAGGTTTAGTCTCACTCCGGTGCTCCCCTCTCGGGGCCTTTGTGACTGTCCTTCTTGGGTCAGCTTCTCCAGGGAAGGAAGTCCCAGACCTGCGTGGTCCATCTGCCTGGCATGGAAAAGCATGTTGCTTTCCCATAATGAAAATGGGGACACCTTGAGATACACGGTTCTGATTGTCCCACCTCTGTCACCTGCTTGCCTGGACCAGGCTAATCTGAGTTCTGGCTCAGACCACTGTAACTCATCTCCATGGTAAGAGGAGGACGTGATCCGCGCACATGGAGCAGAGCAGACAGACGGGCGTGAAAGCTAACGAGCAATAGGGTCCATTGTAGATGCGTAAACTAGGAAGGAGAGGAAGCCCTATAGCATGGCTCTAACCAGGGCAAGTGTAGTTTGCAAGGCCGGATGACTAAACAAGACAGCTGAATATAAGATGCGCTGAGAGGAATGTACAGTAGAAAGACCATGGTATGTTGCTTATGAATCCGTAGGTCTGACATTTTAAAAACAAGGAAATTCCTGGAAGAATAAAAAGTATGTATATATATATATATATATATATATATATATCTGCTCTGGAATTATGATTTAGTTTGGCTATTTTATTACTTCTTAATTAAATCCTTCTATCTGAACAGGGATTCTTGAACTCATGGAAAAGACTGAAAACAATTGGAAAGAATTCAGCCGAATGCTATGAAGATGACTAATGGGTAGAAAATAAAGTTTAAAAGCCAGGAAATGTGTGTGTAATTCTTTGCCTCTGTAAAATAACACATTTCGAGAAGGCCAGAAGATGTAAAATTATTCCAATTGCAAAAGTGAAACTTGAGGCTCTTAGATACATTGTTCTATTTTAGAAGAAAGTGGCTTTTTTTTTCCTGTGTCTGTATTCTTGATAAAACAGAATAACAGAAATTCAGGCAGGCATAGGAAATATCTGTAGCAAAGAGAGATTCTTTCTTAACTGGGACTGAGTGCTGAAGTGAATGTCAGCCTTCTTTGGAATCTTTGTGTTGTTATTGTTGTTGTCATTGTAGTTGTCACTGAAGACAGGGTCCCGCTGTGTAGTCTGGGCTGGCTTGGGACTCAGATCCTCTTTCCTCTGCCTCCCGAGTGCTGGGCTTACAGGCATGTGCCACCACAGCCAGCTTCCCCTGGGACCTGTTAAAGTAGAATTCCTTCCCCTGTGCATGGTCCTATATGACCTCTGCATTGCTCACATTCATGGAGAGGAGTTACATGTTGTACAAATCTTCATCTTAGAGCATAAGAGACTCTAAGACTTGCTGGGTGAATGTGTGTTGATGTTAATTTGTATGTATTTTCCAGTGTTTGCTATCTGTACATTCGATCTATTTTGGGTACCTACCAAGTTGTTTATTTATGCTGGAGTTATTATCATACATGGCAGACTCCTAACTGGCAAAAATTTTTAAAATAAACAATAAACAAAAAAAAACTGGGAATATAACTCAGTGTGAAGGTTGTGGGTTTAATCCCCAGTACCTCAAGAAGAAAATAAAACTAAGTAATTGCATACTGGGATACTGCTGTAATTTTCAGTTATCTATAATTTTATATCATCAAGTAAGCGTTCCCTTTAGAAATAATGATGACAGATTGGGTTCATTCATGTTGTAAACCACACTGAGTGAAAAGCACAGGATGGAGCCCCCTTTATGAGTAAACTCAGTGTTGTCCTCAGGAGGTGTGGAGTTTGGGTCCAGGGAGGGAAGCTGGGGCTGTCCTCTTCCAGGGGTCCTCCTCACCGGTCCCCTCATCATTCCAGCCGAAGTCGGGGCTGCGCCGACTTCCCCGGTGTGTTGGGGCCTCCTTATGGTGAAGCAGGACTAGGACGTTCTTAAAAGAGACCAATTTCCCGAGGCCGCCAGCACTGCTCAGAGGCCGGATCTTAGCACAAATACGCATTTCATTGACCGGTGTGCTCTCTGCCTCTGACGCATCGAGCCTTACTTGAAGCATTTTCTTTTCAGTGGTACCCTGGAAACAGTGCATCACACCACCGTAATCATACACATCACACGCTTGCTTGCCCTTTTTTGGTACAGACTAGGAAAATATTTGATTTGAGGGGAAGGCTCTGCTGGGAAGTAGTCTAAGGATGAAGTTGAGAGTCATTTACCTGCTTTCCTGAAACTCCTGCTCGGCCTTACTCCCGAACCTGTGACACGCTCACTCTGACCTCTACGCCGCCAGCCCAGAAAGACAAAACTCGCTCAGTGCCAAACTCGCCAAGCCCTGCCTGAACTTCTCTGAGACCTGTGAAAAACGGCCGTGATTCCGAAAAGATCGCGCTTTGCTACAGAAAATCGCTGCTATTTTGAATAATAAATGTATGTATAAAGCAGAAAGTCCTGCTGCAGGGAAAGATCGTGAATGCTGACAGGGTCTGCTACGTATCACAGTGCAGCTGACCCTTAACGCAGAGCCCCTTCCTTAGAGCTGCCAGGAAACTATTCAAGGAACTCGGGTGCCAGGCCCTGAACTGCCTGTGGTCCAGATACCAGGCTGCCAAGGCAGGCTTCGGTCTGGGGATCGGTCTGGGGTTCAGCCTTCTCTCCGCAGAGAGTGAGCTTAACTATTCGATCAGGATTATTCAATCTGAATGAAGTATCAGCATCGTAAAACACAGTAGTCATCACCAAATAATGCCCTACACACTAGCCAGCAATCCCCGGCCTGTCCCCCACATGCACTTGCAGAGTGCTGGCTGTCAGAGTGGCCGAGCCCTAAGGCCCCGAGCACAGCCCCGAGATGGCCTGGCACGTGACCCCCAGTGCTGAAAGGGTTCGCTGTTGGGCTCCCATTCTTTATAGAATTCTTTAAAACTGGGTTTCTGGGCCTTCCCCCCTTGCTTCCCAAGAGAATAAACAGGCTATCTTCTGAGCCAGTAGAGAGGGCAGGCATTTTTATTAACGTGAGCTCACAACAGGCTGAGCCTCGTAGGGCTGCTGTATCTGCAGCGCGCTGAGCGTCTGTGATTTCCTGTCCTCTGTCGGGGTGAGGGGTAGCCCTAGCTCCAGCCCTGCGCGCCGCTCTGCATGCTCCTGCAGTGATGCAGTGGGGCCGCCTCAGCAGGACAAACCTCAGTGTGCTTCCTTGCCACTAGAAGAATCTCGCTTCTGGGTAACATTCCTTCTTGGTTCGAGCTCAGCGGCCCTAATTTTTTAAAGAAAAGGTAATAACTTTATATCACGACGGTGATGTCTTAGAGGCTCTGGAAGCTCCTGTCACTGCTCTTACAAGGAGTTCTGCTCAGTACACAGCCCAGCAACCTCCTCCTTTAGGCCGTGTAGTGCAGCAGTCAGGGCCCACGGGTTCTGCCCTCTCCTAGGAATTAACCTTGCACAAGTTACTCAGCCTCTCTGTGCTTTGGTTCCCTGTTTGTAAAATGGGCATGATACTACTAGAAATTAATATTATTCTGATGCCAGCGCACAGGAGGCTGACACAGGAAGATCTCTGAATTCTAAGGCAGACCTAGGCTACGTAGCAAGACCTTGTATCAAAAACAGAAAAAGTATTATTGTGACAGTCAGGCGAGTTACTCCAAGTCAATAGTGAGAAGATTTTTTTAGCAATACTTACATCTTAATGGAATACTACTGTGTGGTAAACAAGGCGTCATTTGTAGGAAAACAGATGAGACTATAATGTTAAGTGAAATCAATCAGACACACGAGCTCCAAATATCACATGGTTTCTCCTGCAGGAGAAACCAAAAGTGTAAATAAATGAAAGAGCAAAATAAAAGATAATAGGAACTGGTAAGATAGATCTTGTGCAAATGGGGAGGGGAACAAGAGATGGAGGGAGGGCAGGGGAAAAGAATTAAGATGCTTTCTGCCCATGCCCCAGCTCTCACCGTGAGTGTAATTATGTCCTGCAGACATCAACTAGTAAACATAAACATAGTTACAATCCAGCAAAAAGACATATATTCAAAATGGTCCTGGATAAGGAGACTTTGGTTATCAAGCAGTATTTTATGTGGTGGTAAACAGTATTTTTCCCCTTTTTACAAACACTGGCCTGCTGGGTTTTGCTTTTCACCTGTTCCTACACGAAGCCTCTGCCCTTGCTCCCCGTCCCGGCTGGTGTGTCCTTGGTCATGCGCACGGCACCCTGGGCCTGTCCTTCCTTCCAGAGCCCTTCCCCGGCCTCTTCTTAAATGTCCCATCCCTGTTTGCTGCTTTGTATTTTCTCAGTTTTGACCACCATCAGAATTATGCTTTAGGATTTCAGAAGTTTTAACTCTGTTCTTCAAGAAAATGAACTCTCCATGAGGCCTTTCCTGTAGAACTGTCCTGTACGTCCCTGGGGTCAGGCAGTGTCCAGCAAATATGTAGCAGGTGTTCAGCAAGTCCACATGGTGAATGGAAGATGAAGTTACAGAGCCAGTCGTGCGGCGAGGGTGGGGTGAGGGCCCTCTCCAGCCTGTGGCCTGTGTCTGTGGTCCGGCCCATTGTGTCCAGCACGTGAGGTGGCCTCACTAAGCAGATGAGGGTGTTCGAGCATACAAATGTCGTCCCACTGATGGATCCTTCTACTTCCCCAACTGACCAGGAAGCCAAGGTGACCCTGGCGTCTGAGCGTGTGGGCCGAGACTTCAGAACGCGGCTGCACAGGGCGCCTTCCGCAGGCTTGCCGGGTGAAACCATCGAGGGTCTGATGCACCAGTTTCCAAGGAGCCTAGATTTTCTTCGTGCCGCCTGCATCATTCACCGAGACCTAAAACCGGAGAACATTGTGGTGACGAGGGGTGGGACAGGCAAATGGGCTGACTTAGAAATCGCCAGAATCTACAGCTACTGGGGACACCGGTGGGCAAGTGCAGGGTTGGCTGTGTCTTTGTAAGGATGTTTTGTCGAAAGCTTCTTTTTTGTGGAAACTCTGAAGCTGACCAATTGGGCAAAGTCTTTGACCTGACTGAGCTGCCACCTGAGGATGACAGGCCTCGAGACGCACCTTCACCCCGGGAGCCTTTTCCCCCAGAGGGCCTCGCGCGCTGCAGACAGCGGTACTGAGACTGTGGAGTCTGGAGCACAGCTGCTGCTGGAAACGCTGATGCTTAACCCACACAACGTCTCCTTCTCATGCCCCATTTCTGAATGCTAAGGGGTGTATCTCTTCCCCCACCGGACCTTGACACTGGTCCTTTTTTATTCAGGAAAACAAGACAAAGAAAAAAAAGAAGACATTGTTACAAAAAGACATTTACATTAGAGTGCATTTCTGTAGATATGTGGCTGTTCATCAGAACTCGCTGGAGCACACACACACAAAAATAACCATTGCTCCAAAATCAGTTAGAGACTAGTTTCAGACCACGCTTGCCCGGACTTGAAGAACGCTGAGTTCACGCGCGGCCCTGAGGGCTGACTTTCTGTTCCGGAACACACCTGTCTCGGTTACTTTCTCAGCACTTGGGCCAAATATCGGAAAGGAGGAGCAGTTTATTTCAGTTCACAGTTTTAGTCCAAGTCGGCCGGCCCCAGGGCAAAAGTGGCATGGTGAAAGAGGTCTGCTCTTCGCAGGGGTGCGGGGTGCCCACAGCCAAGCACCCTCCATACACGTGAGAATCTGAGCAGACATTCTTGCTCTAAATCATAGGCCAAGGCCTCTGGTCTCAGGTTAAGTAAGTGGGGCTGTGCAAAAGTGAGGTGGCAGGCCCTCCACCCCACCAGAACCAGCGGCTGTGATGTTGTTACTCAACGTTTCCAAATGAAAATAAATTGACTTTGCCTTTTGAAATGTCCTGTGAGCACAGACTGTACTTTAAAGATAAAAGGACAGGTGTCTTTGGTTCCTTGACTTTTTATCATGCTGAGTATGCTTTACTAGCCCTGAGCCCTGAGCAGATTACAAAAACAGAGGCTAAAAGCTTGGCTTTTTTTGTTTTTTGGGGTTTTTTTTTTGAAAACCTTGTCTCTCTGGGACAATGAGATGCAAAAGCCATGAGTAATCAGAGCATAGCAGTAAACTGTCAGTTTCTGCGGACACTCAGAAGAGGGAAGAAGGATCGTGGTCGTGGGAGGCTGCAGTCGGAGAAGACTGCTGTAGCCGGCATTCAAAAGGGAAAAGCGCTTCCCTGGGTAGTTTGGAAGGAGAAGGGTTCGAATCTGGACGAGGGGTCACCTGCAGGCCTGCCAGCTTGTTGGTAGCTCATGAGTGTGACTGTTGCCATTCTATGATTAGAGTCCTGCCCCTGCCTGGCCAGGTTTACCAGTGAGTGCCAGACAGATACTCAGTAAGTTGGAACACGCTGTAAGAAGCAGAGAAATAAAAGAAGCTTACTCGCATGAATCAGACACACTGGGCGACAGGTCCCCTGACTGGAAGGGTGGACGAGGTGTGTGGGCTTTGTAAGCCTTGGAACACTCTATGGAATGAGGTTGTAAAACATCAGCTAGCAGATTTAGTTATGCAGAATCAAATGACGGAATCTCTCACATATGCTGATCTGATAAAGGCGGCAGTGTATCCTGACTGACAGCCATCTCCGTCACCGTTGTTTTCTGTTTGTACGCAACAGATTGTTAGAATTGGTGAAATCTAATCGTAAAGCCGTATCACTTCGCTGCTCATGGTTTCTTTATAATTCGAGTCTTCTGCCACTAGGTAAAACCTTGGCACACCTCGTGAAATTCCCATTCACTCTTCGAAATTAGGAAGTCGGTGGCTACTTTAAGTCACAGAGAGTGTCGATTTCATAGTTCGCAGGTCCAGTCCCAGGGAGTGGTCAGTTGCCGACTTTGCTCGTCTACAGCTACTAAGCAGCAAGGTGTAAGGGGCTCCACAGGTGTAAGGGGGCGCAGTGCTTTCGGGGCACTCAGCCTCTACTCCTGGCTCCCCAAGGCTGGAATAGGGGAGGGAGAACTGGAAAGAGAGGCAGGAAAATACCGAACTCATTTACCTCATTGTTGCTTGCATCCTCTGGAGGGTTGCTTTTTATTTGCAAAATAACTAGCAAACCACAAATACCTGCAGGCCCTGTGGAGTCCCCTCCCTTCCAGGAGGCCCTGTGGTCCAACAGCCGGACGGAACCACTGTGACCCTGCTCTCTCTTGGGAATGACCCAGAAACATCTGGCTCACACTTTGACCCAGTGAACTTGGAAGTGCAGGTTTGCTCAGCTAACACCACTTCTTGCCTGCTGCTAGAATAAACAGCTGGTCTCCCACCTTTCCAGTGGGGGTTTTCCAAGTGGCAGTCAGTGTCAGAATGCTTCATAAGCGTCCCCCAAACCCGGAGAGCACATTCGGCTCCGCTCGGCATAACTCGTTTCTGTCTCTCTCGCTCTCTCTCACAAAGACACATATTTTAAAAGCCTCCCCTTTTGTAACCTCTGGTTCATTCTCTTTTGATCTTTAATGCCCTTGACATGTGAAGGTTTATGTGTTTCACCAGTTTCTCAGTGTTTTTTCTCATCCCAGCTTTCTTTGGTTTCTGATACCTTAGAGTCTTCACTAAGCCTTCCCTTCCACTTTCATAAGATATATATATTTTTGTAAAAAGATTTAGATAGATGCTAACCATAAAAAGTGAGGCTTTTTTTGCCTCATCCATTATTAGCCAACACTAACAGGAGAATCATTTAATATTACTCTCCATCTATCATCCATTGAGGGCAACCACATGGGGATGACGGCTACTGAGTTCTAACCGAGTTATAACTGAGTTATTAAAAAATCCAGGCTTGTAGGCATGGCCACACACTCTAACCCACACTTACAATCCCTTCTCCTGTCCCATAAAAAATGATACTAGACCAAGACGAATGAGCTGAATCAATTTACCATTATTCATTAGCAAAATATGTTTTATGGAGAGGTATGATGTGAAGATTTAAAAATAATTTCTGGGTAACTATTGAACCTGTCTCCTTCACTACAGAGTTTACAAAGCAGCACAACACTGGCTTAGTAGTCACTTTAAGAGTAAGTACTAGTTAAACATCATTGACTAACTAGCCTCTTAGAAGCACATAATACACTGTACCTTCCTTTACCAAACTATTATAAAATTTGGGAAAGAAGAATTTAGAAGGCAAATTGAGTTAGAAGAAGTCATAAGCTGACATTTAAAAGATGTTTTAAGGATTTTTTAGTGTTTATAAAATAGAAAATATGTTTGCTATGCCTGCAATATTAGCAACAATGGACTTGCATAATTAATTTCTATGTCCTGTTTATGTCAGAATGACTTTTGAGCTGATGATGACATAATGTATATAACCACAGTGGAAAAGGCTGACTGTTTAGGAAGTGGAGGACTTAAGGATTTCAGTTTCCCTCCAGCTCATGTATTTCCATGTGTTTGTCATAGATTTGAAGGAGCAGTCACTGTTTAAATCCATTCTCTCATGGTCTGTATTTTCTCTGTTCCTTTGAAGAATATGAAGTCTAAGCTAAGTGGATTTTTCACACTTAGGACTCCAACAAATTTGCCCAGCATTTTCAGAAGTCTTCTTTTTAAACTCTGCACATAATAGTTTGCTTGTGTAGCAGAAAATGCTTTGCCCCACCCAGCCAGTATATATTTCAGTTTCTTAGTTCCCGGGTAACAGTTCCTGTTACAGTTCCTGTTATTACTGGCTCCTAGAAATGTCTGGTCACTGTGATGCATGTTGTAAGAACCAATCAATAACAGCCATGTACTCTACCTCTGTACTTCCCCTTTCAACTCCATAAAAACCTCCCTCCTTGGATCTTCAGTGTGGCATTTTGAGGGACAGTTCATTCCCTGTCAGTGCCCATTGACATAAAACAAATCTGCCTTCCAATCCTGGGTGTCATTTTGGTGTTTCTGTTTGTCATTGCACTTGGGTTTAGGAAGCCCGTTTGGGATAAATATTAAGTAAACACATGTATATTACTCTTGAATGACCACACATGGTTACTTGTCACTATGAAGATTAATTCAGAATTGTAACAATATCACCGTTCACTTTGTCACTTTATGTTTAGGCAAATACTAGGATGTAAGGTATAACTATAATGAGGGGCATTCACATGGAACAAAGGTGTCAACCTTATAAAAATTTAAAGCTCAAATCTCTGATGTGGATGGGTTATTTTGAAGAGAGAGTGCTTTGGGAAAAGAAACAGCATGTAAGGCATGCACTGTGGGATTTGGAAAAACCTCCACACCCACCAGCAATGCGGTGCTGCTGTTCTTGACACAAGTAGCGCACTGACTTAGAAGTGGGCATCCTCTCTGTCTTCCTCCGGCCCGCGCTTAGGCCCTTCCCCTACCGTGCAGATGACTCATACTGACCTTTCTTTATGGCACACGGAGACCTTGATGCCCAATGCAGTAAATCAAACACACAGTCTGAAACACCCCATGGTTTTGCTTGTAGGAGAAACTCTAAGGATAAACAAAGAGCAAAATAAGAGATGGATAAGAGCAGACAGGCAGATAGACCACTTGCAGATGGCGTGTGGAGCCAGAGATGGAGGAGGGAAGGAACATAAGTAAGAGGCATGCTGTCCATGCACCAGCTCCACACAAGGAATAAGATCGTTGTACACTGCAAACGTGGACTAGTAAGAATAAGAATTGTTTTACAAAGGCTACATCTCAGGTGTGGCTCACTGATACTGCTGTAGAAAAGTCTCAAATCTGAGCTGGGCTCGCACCTAGAGGATTGTGGAGCTCTCCAACCTCTCACATGGAACTGGCCTCTCCATCACTCCTCATGTCTTTATCCTGTTTTATTTCCTGTCATTGCATCAGCCGATGCATCTCCCGATGTAGTATGTTTTGTTATTTGTATACTTTTCCTGTTTTCTGTGTCTCAGGTATCTATTCATATCACTGTTCCAGCTGTGGGCTAAGCAGAAGTTCTGTGCTTGGAAGTCCTTCTAGCAGCTTAGATCAAGGCAAGGTCAGATTGATAAGAATTAAGAGAAAGTAGAGTCTCCTATAATCATCATTTTACGTGTGTGTGTAGTTGTTTGGGGTTTTTGCTTTTTATTATTTTTGAGGTAAGGACTCACTGTGTTGTCCAGACTCAAGAGATCCTGTTGTTTCAGCCTCCTGAGTAGCTGTCATTACAGGTGCTCACCACCACCCCCAGATTAATCCTCAATGTTTTACCTACCCATAGAGGGTAGACTACTAGTCATGTTATTTGACCAGTAACTCAGTATTATTTTATTTAATAATGTTTACACCCAAACTATACAACAAAGTCATTAACTTGTCTTTTCATTTGCTTATTTGTTTTGAGACAAGGTCTCACTAATTCAGGCTGTCCTTAAGCTGGTTACGTAGCCTAGGTGGGCCTCAAACTCTTGGCAGTCTTCCTGCTTCAGCCTCCCACATGCTGGGATGACAGGCATGACCACCACACCTGCTTTAGCTCTTCTTCCTTTTTTCTTTTCTTTTTTTAAAAGTTCATCTCAAGCAGCACAGCTTCTGCCTGGCAAAGAGGGGTCCTGAGTGACATTCCCGGTTCTAAATAAATAAATGAAAGTTAATCTCAAGGAAGGCCAGAGGCGGCACCCTGCTTCAAAACCTAAGCAAATGTAAATGTTAACATTGATGTCTCTGCACAGAGTTTTTACAAGGATTGAAAGCAGAGAACTACAAAGAGTAAAGCATCTGATTTTTACTTTGCACTCAAGAGCGTGTCTTGAACCTCTCTCCTAAAAAAAGATGCAGTCTAGAATCCAGCTTTCCAAAATCACGTTATAGCAGCTCGTGTTGTATGGCTGAAATGTTTTCTGCCCCCTTTTGCTGACGGCACTGAAGGAGGAAAAGCTCTAGCATCTCAAGCTGAGCGCAGCTGCGGGCTGCCTTGCTCCTAGAGACCCCTGGTTATATTTGGGATAGACTCCCACTTACCATAAAGAACAAACTGAGAATGAAAAGATGGAGAAGATACTACAGCCCCAAAGGCCTCTTCCGACCCCAAAACTGTGGCTTCCTCAGTACCCTTCCATTTAGTGCTTTGATCGCAGCCTTGCGCTTCCTGGACTCAGTAATGAAGCAGAGTGGAACTTTTCAGAGGTGCCGGGTCCTGTGACCTCGCTCCCCTTCCTCGGCGCCCCCCACTCCGCTTTGATCTGTGGTTCTTACCCCGTCCTTGTCACGGGGAAGAGCCCAGCTCACTCGCAACCCCTTTCTGCTGTGGCCCAGGTCCTTCTGGCTCTCCTAGGCTTTGCCCAGGTCCCGTTCACACAGGTGGGGTTCCCAGGGCCCACAAAGTGACGTTTCTTTCCCTCTGAGACCTTTTCTAAAACTAGTACCTGACCAGCCCTGGGGTCTTTGGACCACAGACCTCTGTGTTCTCCTGTGTGTTTATGTTGGGGTCCTGCCCCCCCCCCAGCGTCAAAGCACACACACAAATCCTTGGCCTCGGAGGTTGTACGGCCCCAGAGGAACAGATTAATCACGGTTATATTATCTTCCTGGAAATCTTAGGCCCTGCTTCCCTTCCGCAGCGCACAGATGATTCCTGAAGCAACAGGAAGCGCAGTTGAGAAGTCTGAGCGTCGCCCTTTCCTGGCCGCTGTCCGGAAAGCACCTGTGGCTCCCCGAGACTGGCCGGGACGGGCTGTTAGAGGAGCAGGTGTCCCCTCGATTCCTTTTCACGTCACCACCCCACTTGTGGAGACAGGAAGGAGATCTGGGGACAGAAGGACCAGAGTGAAAAATGACGGAGATGCGTTAGTATACAGGTACCACTTACCAAGAAGAATGATGTGTTACAGACACAGTAACAAAGCCGAGGGGCAGGGCCGGGGATTTAGCCAGCGGCATAAGCACCTGCCTGGCAAGTGCAAGGTGGTGAGTTCAACCCCCAGTACCAAAAAAAGAAAAATACCAGATGGGTAAAAATAATAAAAGATCAAGTTGGGCTTCTCTGGAAAGCTATGCTTCTCTGGAAAGCTATGCTTCTCTGGAAAGCTATGCTTCTACAACTGCAGAGAGAGAGCAAGAAGAGAGCGTCTCAATGTACTGCTAAGGAGAGCAAACCGGGATGGCTGCGTGGCCCCTTTTTAGCAAACAGCATTTTGGTTGCATCTTAGTTTTCTCTAGTCCTCATTTCTCCCACTCTTTGTTTGTTCTTGTGTGCAGTGTGTGCCTTTATGAACGGCCTCACACCTTTCCAGGAACCCAGGAGCGCGAGTTAAGCTTCTGTAGTTTGCAGGAAGAGTGAAGAAGCGTAAAGAAGGCCCGGTGCCTGGTTGCCCACGAGGCGGCAGCTGTGGCAGACCCACCACCGCGGTGCCACAGGAGCCCCCACTGTAGCAGGTGGAGTGTCAGAGACACTCATCTCTTCCAGTTCCCCTGATCCCGCCACCTCGGGCCTCCGGACATCCGAACTGGGTTGCACTGGAGCAGCGCTGCCTCCGGTGCCCTAGAAATGCTTTGAGGGCGCGCAGGCAACAGCACAGCTGTGGCAGTGACAGCTCTGCAACCAGAGAGGAGCCACCAGGGGCTGCCCAGGTTCGAGCGGGCCGGGACTGTGCTTGCTGCTGCAAAATAAATAAATACCACGAAGCGCGCCTCATGGTGGCATGGGGAATGCGGGTGCAGGGCACAGGCAGACATCAGGGTTGGCATTGCCCTTTCCTGAGCTGCCCTGCGTGCCAGGCCCTGTCCCTCAAACACCTCATCTGTCCCTTGAGATGCACTCAGGACGAAAAGATAAAAATCTGTTCAGTGTTTGCACACCAGGCTGCTGGGGCTGAGAGAGGCACTGTTGCCGTCCAGCCCGAGACTGTAAAAGCGCGGTGCCAGGCCTCCAAGCTGCCTCTGTGATTCGGACTCCGCAGCTGCAAGCGCTTTTCTCCCACAGCTTCGCTTGGAACTAGGCTGCTCTTCCTTGCCTTCACCTCAATGCCCCGGACAGTGGAGGTCTGGGGAGGGGCAGCTCTGTGCTGGACCGAAGCAGGCAGGGGCCCTCATTAAGTGGCAGATGTAGAGTCACCTCCTGGCTCCTCTCCGCACACCTAGGTGACTGCATCTGCAGGGGCCTTGAAAACCATCAGACTCTGGGGGAGACCCCAACGCCTAAAATTACTTAAAGGATGTGACTTCCGGTTAGCTTGTGTCTTAACACTCTTCAGTTTTCTGCAAGTTTTAAACATGCAATTTGTAGCACAGGCCACTTTTATCTAAAGGCAGAAAAATGAAGAACAGTAACGAATTAGTGCAACATCGTCAAGTAAAGTTTTTGAAGACATTAGCTCTGCAATTATGAAGTTTGGCTACAATCTAGAAGTTTAGTACTTCAGCCAAAATCTCTACCAAATGTAAGGTCCTGATACTCTCTCAAATGAGAAGAGCCTTCCTAAAGAGACAGCCTTTAGTTCTTAAAGCAGGGCTTAGACTATTTGGAGTTTTCTCATACTTCGATGAACATGTTCAAAAATTAACATCACTCTGCTGTTCCCATTCACTTCAGTGCTTGAAATCCTGCTGTTGAAACCGCAGAAATTGGAAATAACAGGGACATCTGGGTGACAAAAATAAATTCCCTATGATAAAATATTGTCCAGCTGCAGCCAGGTGTTGTGTAGTTTGGGTACATTGCTCTTTGCTATATATCTAAATGGGTGAGATGCATCATTTTGTTGGAATTTTTATATTTCACAAGTGTCATTAAAAACTTTCACAGGAGAGGCAAGTATGGGCTTAGGTACTGGGTCCTTGCTAGTGAGTACTCAAAAATGTGCATATTACCTGTCTTAGGCCGTGATTTATTCCATATTCTCCTGATCTCCAGAAACTCATATACAAAGTAAAATAAAATACTTGAGATACTTTCTTCAAGAGATGCTATCAGAAGAAATATGGTCCCTGAAAAGATTTCAGGTTGTTTTCCCATCAAGTCTGACTTACAAGATGTCTTCAAAATTGATAATGAATGTTTGCATTTAAAAAAATCTACCATAGTAAACACATTGCCACGTGTCACCCTCAAATCCTCTCCCTCGATTCGGGCATACTTTCCCCCATCCCTGTTGCTGTCTGAAGCCCTTCTGGAAGTGCTCCTCTGTGAGTCTCTTCGTGAGGTGTGGCAAGAAGCTGTGAGTGCTCCTGCCTAGCGCCCTGTGCGGAAAGGCAGGCTCGTGAGCACAGGGCACGCTGTCCTCACCCGATGCCTTATTCACCAGACCTGGCACCACACGGCTTCTGTCCACGGGCCCACGGAAGCTCAGTGTTTTGAATCAGATCGCGACTTGGAGGCAGCCCCAGTAGCACTGCTAAAGGCACTGGTGAGAGAGGATTTCAGAGCTGCTTCTGAGAGTGGCAGGAACAGTGGCATAGGTGTGTTTGAAGCCAGGGAGAGGATGTGGAGGGGAGCTGGTCTCAGGGGTCTTTCACTGGAATAATTTTTTTAAAGCTAAGTGTACCTCATACTTTTCAGCCTCTCCTTGTGTGCTTTGGAGCCACAGGAGAGCACAGGCCAGGAGCTTAGAGGCCGGGTGCTGGGCAGGGGTCCCTGTGCCATTTCTCCAGTCAGAAAGGAAGAGGGTGACCAGGGTGGTGCCCCTTGTGGTTCTCAAGATTCCGTGAAAAGTTTGCATTTTACTGTAAGGAGGAAGTGCTGTCCTCTCTCCAGTGCAGCTCTGCGGAGGGGAGATCCCCAGGGCCTGCTTCCTGCAGTCTACACCCAGAATCCTCTTCATCCGGTTCCAACCAGAAACAGCCCTCAGGGAGTAGCCTTTCCCTCCAGCGGCCTTTTCCTTTGTCCTCTTAGGAGGAGGTGGTGACAGCCTTCAGCTCACACCCCCAGGAAGCCCTGACCCGGCAGCTCCTCCTCCTCCTCCTCCTCCTCCTCCTCTTCCTCCTCCTGCTCCAGGCTGCCCTGCAGCCAGCCGGGCCTGTGACCAGGGACAGTGGGGTCCCTGGGCATCAGCTGCTGCCCTCTGAAAGGCCCATAGCTCCCTTGGCTTTGAGGTCAGAACCGGTTTTAGCACTGGTTTTGCAGAAGCACAAATGAATCATGGGGAAAGTCTTGCTCCTTTCCCTCACTGTGAGGTATTGCAGACACAGGCAGAGAATCTTATTTGCATGACTGAGTCACGTTAAGCATCTGCAGGCTGGTAAGAAATCAGGAATGACTAAGCTGGTTTCCACCCCTCTTCCAAAGGAGTCTGCCCTGACTGCCGGCTTAGAAGATCTGTCTTTTCACTCAGTGAACTTGCACTGTTCGGTACTGTTCCCGACCCGAGGGTGATGGTCTGCACCTCACTCTCCTTTGCTTTACACACAGATTCTAAGTCTCAATACAGAGGAGCAAAGGCAGGCTTAGTCGCAGATGATAATAAAAATCCTCTCTTTCCTTGAGTACCTTTGCTCTGATCCAAGTCCCTCCTTGAATGGATGCATCTGATTCTCAGTATGCTCCTGTGAGGGTAGGTGCTGTTATCTGCCCTGTTTTATTTTTTGGAAAACTGCAGTTTGGAGAAGCTAAATGCTGACCCAAAGCACAGAGGCAGTAAGTACTGTGCCTGGGACTGCAGTCTTGCAGTCTGGCTTCCTGCTTAGCATTAGACCCCAACTGCAAAATCATCTTTTAGAAACTTCTTTCCATATATCATAAAGATCACCTGATATCTGTCTCTCTACCTGCTGTCCAGCTTGGAACTTTTAACATGCTACTTCTAGGCTTTTGCAACCCAAACCTTATGATTGCAGAGTTTCCAAGAAAATGACATGTGCCATTTCTCAATACTGGGAATTTCCCAGCAAGTGGGTGGAATTTCTCCTCTGTCTCCTTCCAGTTTTACTTTCCCTTTCTGAAACTAATCCCTGACATCTACCTCAGATTTTCCTCAGGTATTTTGACCCGTAGTTCTTACTCTTTTTAAAACCATTTAGTAGATATCCTTCACATATTGGCAGTGTGTGGTAGGATTTTATAATGTTTCCATCCAGTAACATTTTATTTCCTTGCTCCAAGATCTCAAGGAAAGAGTTACGCCTACGCCCTTCACATTTCTTAAGTTTCCAGTCATACTCACAACATTTCAGGATGTATAAAGAAAATAAAGTGAGTTATAGTAGCATCAGGGAGCAACTCTAGAAGATAACTAATATGAGCATATTAGTGTGTTTAAATAACTTAGAATGTTTTTTTGCTGTCTGGCTCTTCAGCGTACACTAACATCCTTAAATATTTGTTCAGTGAGACACTAATGAAAAACACAAATAAATGGAAAAAAACCTGTGTGTGGATTACAGGAATTAATATTGTTAAAATGTCCATACTGTTGAGACAATCCACAGAATCAGTGTGGAGCCCATCGAAGTGTCAGTGGGATTATTCACAAAACGGAAACACAGTCCTAAAATTTGGAATCACAAAAGACCCCCAAGAGCCGAAGTAGTCGTTATAAAAAGAGCAGGTCTGAGGCATCCCACTCCTGGACTTCACAGGGCGCTTGTGGGCGGTGATAGTCACGGTAGCATGGGTTGGCTGAAACAGACACAGACCTACGGAATGGAGCAGAGAACCCAGAAAGAATCCCGCACTTTCACAGCCAGATGCTTGCTGACCAAGGCTCAGAGCACAGGCTGGGAGAGGGTAAAAGACTCCGTAAGCGGTGCTGGGCAATGGAATATCCACATGCAGAAAGATGGCAGTAGAGCTCTGCCTCCCATCACATAACTGACAAATGGAAAAAGGCTTAAATATAAGACCTCAGCTATGGAACTGCTGGACGAAAACCTCGGAGAGATGCCTTGTGACTTGGGTCTGAGCAAGTTTTTTGCATAGTACCTGAGATGCACAAGCAACAAAAGCAAAAAAAGACAAAGGAATCACATCAAACTAAGAGCCTCTGCACAACAAAGGCAATAATTAGCAGAGAGTGGAGACATCCTATGAAATGGGAGGAAACATTTGAGGATTATAGATCTGGCAAGAGATTGATATCCAGAATAGGTAAGGGACTCGAGCTACTTAGTAACTTACTAAGTAACTACTAAGTAACCTACTAAGTAACTACTTAGTAACCTACTTAAAAAACCAAATCATCTGATTCAAAATGGGGCAAAAGACCCAAATAGATATTCCCAAAAGGAAATACACAAATGGCCAACACTTACAAAAAGATGTTCAGTATCAGTAATTATCAGGGAAGTGCAAATCAGAACCACCATGGGATAGCACCCCTCAGTCAGCTGCAGAGAAAAGAAACTCTCCTACACTGCTGGTTGAGACATAAATTAGCCCAGCTGTTACGGAAAACAGTGTGGCGTTTCCTTAGAAAATCACAACTGGAATTACCAGGTGATCGTGCAAGCCCATTCCATTGAGCGCGTGTCCAAGGAAAACGGAGCCAGTGAGGAGAAGAGACATCCGTGCAGCCTCGTCTGCTGCTGCACATTCAGGACAGCAGCACTGGAGTCGACCTAAATATTCAGCCATGGGTGAATGGATAAGAAAAGAGAAGATGACACAACCCTACCAAAGGACGAAATGCTGCCATTTACCACAGTGTGGATAGACCCAGAGGGTGTCACGGTAAGTGAAATGCATTAGACAGCAGTTCAGGTACCTCGGATCTCAGGCACATGAGAAATCGTGGCCTGAGAGAAGCCGCATAGCAGTTTCCCGGAGCCCAGGGGAGAATCAGCAGGCAGGAGCTGGCAGACAGGGAGGGAAGGCTGGGGCCCTGTTGTACTGCAGGGGGCGTAGTTATCGGGAGCATCTGGGGATTTCTGAGTCCCTTAAGAGCAGTGTTTGAATTCTTCCACTGTAGATGATGAATGCGCGTATGGGGCAGCTTTCTGTCACTGAAACAGTCAGCTGTGGAAAAGAGGTTTATATGGCTACCGGCGTCCCAGCGGCTAGCGCAGGCTCCTGGTGAGGTCACCCTCACTGCAAGGCAGGCGGGACAATGGGCAAGAATCAGAGCCATGGGGCGAGGTCAGTCTGGCTCTCCAATAACAGCCTTCTCTCGAGAACTCGGGAGGACGCCCTCATGCGCCCCGTGACCTCAGGGTCACCCACTTCCTGAAGTCTCCCGGCCCCCAACTGTATCAGCCCCTAGCAAGGCCGGGGAGGTGGGCAGGGAACCGCCCTGATGCCGGCACTGCTCATGTGCACACATGTGGAAGTGCTGAGGAACGTTGTGAGCGGACAGAGGCCACCCTGGAGCTCAGAGGAGTACGAGGCCGCACACGTCTGCCGAACAAACATCCCAAGAGTCAAGCAGTCTCGCTCCGGAATGCACTGGTTTGCTGAGTGTCTGTCACCTTCACAGCAGGTCAGCGGAGCTCACCAGGCACGGGAAGCTGGAGGCGGCCAGCGGTGTAGGATCTTTCTTCCAGTGGGAAGCCCTGGAAGGCAGCCATCTGGAGACGGGGATGGCCGGGAGCGGAGCAGGCGTTCTGGGCGGGCGGGTGGTGGTCACAGAGCTCACGTGGTGGGGGCAGAGTGCACAGCTGCAGCCGGAAGCCAGAGCCAACGAGCAGCCAGGGCTGCCTCTTTCACACTGCAGGGCATTTGGTTCAGACAACACGCACTGACCGTCAAGCAGTGCTGTGCAAGTAGCACGTGCGAATCCTGCGGCGGTAAAAAATAGATTTTTATGTTTCTCGAAAGGGTTCGCAAGGTGAGCCTTTCGGCCCGCAGGCCGTGTGGTGATCACACTAGCAGGCTACCACTCAAGTTGTCACACAGGCACGCTGTTCGTGCAGTGTCGTGAGCCAGTTTAGACTTAGAAGTAACTTCAGAATCAGGCCTGAGTGTAAGGTAGCTGCCGGCCTGTTTGCATCAAAGCACCGCCTCACCCCCCGCAAACATGCACAGTTAGGGTGTCCACAGAAATAATTTCCTAAAAACATCGGGGTGTCCGGATTAAAACGGGAACCCTGCCGCAGCGCTGAGAGGTGACTCTGCTACCTACAACTTGCCTCAAGATCAGGGACTTACCATCTCCCACTCACAAGCCTGGTCTTCTCAATGGAGAAAAGTGACGCTGCCCTTTTCAAAATTTCTGATGTCATTCAAGGAAGCGTGCAGTGTGTTTTAAAGAGGGGAGGACTGGATCCAGTGAGCGATTTCTTAGTGCTTTCAAGTCATCGCTTAGGAAAGCCAGTTGCTGCAGTGTGCTGTAAGTTGTCACATGTCTAGAGCATGAGGAAGGGGGTGACGCCGGTCCTCCTGCAGGGGACACTGTTAGATAAGCCGGAGGAACTGTGGGTCTCACTTCCGTGGGCAGTGCCAGGGGGCCACTTTCTGTAAAATGTGAACAATAAGAAGTCATGTTATTCTGCTACGAGGTGATTTTTTGCTCCTTTGAGAAATCATCACATTACCGCAAGGATTTTCTGTTAACCTCTCAAATACCTCCGTCATTAGCAGAGTGAGCCATAGTGGGTACTTGTACTTAGTACGTCTTCCTTCTTTTCTCCCCTCCCATACTCTCCCTCCATCTCTAGATGCCCCTTTCCCCATTTCCAATCATCGTCATCGTTTTTAGTATTATTGCTTAGTTCATGTTTACAACGCACCGTGATTACACTCATGGTGAGTATTTGCTGTTTGCTATGTGCACATGTTTTTTTTTTTTTTCTTTGTTGTACCGGGAATCGAACTCAGGACCTCATGCTTACCAGACAGGTGCTGAGCTGCTGAGCTATTATCCCCAGTCCCTCAAATCTGTTTATATCCCACTCTCCTCCCTCCCCTCACCCTCAGTTTCTTGGACCTCATCCCATTTGCAAAAGATCTAGCTCCCTGATTGTTTATATCAATCTTTTATTTTGCTATTTGTACTTTGCATGACTCAAGCCATACTGTGTCCGAGCTGTATGTCTGTTTTATCTCACTCAGCATTGTCTTCCAGGTGCATCCATTCTCCTACAAGTGTCCCAAATTTATCCTTTATAGCCAAGTCCTAGCCCATTCTGCACAGAAGTACATTTTCTTTATTCGTTCATCTGCAGAGGAACATATAGTCACTTCTGAGATTTAGTTATTACAAATCCTGCTATGCATGGATCACTGTGGTGTGGTGTCTTTCACTCTTGCAGGAGGATACCTAAAAAGGGAATAGCTGGGTCGAGTGGAATTTATGGCTGTAGTGTTCTAAGGAATCTCCACACTGACTTCCACAGCGGTGATACCAGCTTACACAAGGTTGTGTGTGATAAGCGTGTTTAGAAAGGCTCCCTCCAAAGCCACACACTTTTCTTTAGGAAAAGGAAATAACATTTATGCTACCGATGTCAGATGAGCCCATTTCCTCTAAGCTGTTACTTAATGTTTTGGGTTCGCTGAAGTCACAGGTTTAAAAGCATGAAGAATAAAAATTGCTTCCCTCGAGAAAATTTCAGATAAAAGTAAGAGACAAATCATTGCACCTGGAGCATAACCCTGAGATCAGAGACCACTGCGTCCCGTCCGCCTGGGAACGCAGGCCAGGCCTCACTGGAAGCCGCTTTCCCTGCAGTCATAGCCGAGCTCCTGGTCCGCAGCTGTGTCTGTGAAATCAGAGTGGCAGGTATAAAAAGATGACGATGACTCTGAGATACTACTGAGCGCTCATCTTGTATCTCCTGGTTACCTCTGTCAAGCTGGTTTTTATAGAATCGTAAATGTCTATCATTTCACCGTTGTCAGACACAGGGAAGTGGCCTCATTAGTCAGAGGAGCACCAGCGTCCGTTCGGAGGCCCAGGAGACGGAGGTAAGGGCAGGATACCGTCCAGCGCCATCAGACAATCTTGTTTTACGAGAGAACACAGAGCATTAGGACACGGCCAAAAATAACAGGTCAGCTTGCCCCGCTCCTGATGAAATGCTTCGGGGTGGGCTCCCGGGAACCCAGCTGGAGGTGAGGTGGGCAGGGCCGTCCAGCTGACTGCTCTCGGCGACCCACGGCGTCAGCTTGTGCAAGGAGCAGGCTGCTCGCGCAGGCTCGAGGTTCTTGGAAAAAAATCCACTTGGGGCATTGTGACTTGCAGTTTTCTCACTGACTATGGCCAGCCTGTTCATACTGCGAGTCCGTTATTCATCTTGGTAATGATCTGCAATGTATTTTGCCTTTTTACTGGCTCTGACTCACGCAGAGCCAGTCACGTACAAGATAAGGTGGTATTTTAGTATACATGCGGTATCTGACTACTCCAGAATGGCAGGCAGCTTAGTACTCAGTGAACTGAAATACTGTATCTGTTCTTGTTTGATTTGATGAAACACAGGGATGGATGTGTCCACACTGTTCTTTCCTTAATCTTCCCAGGTAACGTAAGCACACGAGTGCACTTCAGGAATTTAAAGCTGAGCTCGGTCCTCACTGTTTGGTCCTTGGGCTTCTCTCCAGGCAGCCTCAGGGGTGAGTTAGCAACACTACCTGTGGCCCAGGTGAGGCTGAGGCAGGCAGACACGGTGGGGGACCCTGCATCTTGGGAGCAGTGTCTTGGAGGCAGCCATGTGCACCCCATTTGCAGGCTGCCACGCTTGGTATGGCTTCAAGTTCAGGGGTGAGGGGGTGGGAGTGGGCACGGGTGATTGAGCGCAGGTGCTCAAAGCAGCTGCACCTCAGCAGCCCCCGAATCGGCATCTGGAAACCGAGGCTGCACTCTGTCTCCCGAGGACCACAGAGTTAGGGGCGTGGTGACCTCACTCGTCCTCCCGCCCTGCACAGCTCCCTGCCTTCGTTGTCCGCCTCTTCCCGTGTTGCTGGGCATCTCAGCCAGTTGGCCCTGCCGTGCGTCCACTGCAGAGCTCAGGCTCCTGACCGCTCAGCTCCACACTTGGTGCAGAGGCCCGAGCCGGACTGAGGCCCGAGCCAGAGACGCTGGGGGGTGGGGAGCCCATCTCAGAGTCGTCGTGTGCCCAGGGTCCCCCTTCCGAGACCTCAGCCGTGCAGGGCGTGTGAGACACCTTCCCACGCCAGCAGGTGTGGCAGAAGTGACCGCGGACCTCCCGCACGCCCCATGTGACCTTCGTACCTGGTCATTTTAGGTTTGTGGTGGTGGCAGGAAAGAAGAAGGAGGCTGTTGACCCAGCTCCACGTTTTATGGTTTACGTGGCTGCTCCAGCTTACTGTTTTTACGTCTACGCCTAACAGCGCGTGCAGGGATTGCGTCCACCGCTGCGCGTAGTAAACGGCTGCTGATGGTGCCGGGGTGCTGGTGGCGGCGGCAGGGGCAGGGGCAGGGACAGGGGTTATAATAGAATAAGCTTAGCTTCCCAGCAAACTCAGCTTCAGGAAATACCGGACTTTGTCTCCCTCTGCCACCCCTCAGTCCACGTGCTATCTTAATGCCCCATTTCACTTTGTTGTGTTTATCTGCAGTTTAATCTTAATAATATTTTTGCTTAAAGTTTCAACTTACAGGAAAATGCATTTCAGAATACAGTTGATTCCCCCTGCCATGAAAATTGCACTATGTTCACTGCAAGAAGACAGAACAAGGACTACCGTTTGTAAATGCAGCTGTTTAAACCCAAATTGTCATTTCCCCTTTACTTTGAGTCTTAATAAATTGATTCCTTTAAAAAAAAAAAAGTTAATGTCTCCAAGCATTGCAGTGCATCCCTGAAATCCCAGCGCGCTAGGAAGCTAAGGCAGGAGGGTCTCAAATCGAAACCCAGCCTGGGAAAATCAGTGACTTAGTCTCTGTGTTACAATAAAGAAGGGTTTGGGTGTAACTCAGTGTGAGGGGTCTGAGTTCAGCCCCCAATACCAAAAGAGAGAAAGGAAAGGAAAGGAAAGGAAAGGAAAGGAAAGGAAAGGAAAGGAAAGGAAAGGAAAGGAAAGGAAAGGAAAGGAAAAAGAGAAAAGTATGTTTAAACTGCTTCTCTAAGCTGCTTCTATTCTGGATGGACTAAGGAATGCATACATATATAAAAATACATGCATATAAATTCACAGGTCAATAAAAATGTGTGTTAAATAAGAGTGTCATCTTTGGAAACAAAGTTGGGCATATGTGCAAAGAAATATTGAAGTCATAAGTACTGGTTTAGACTTTGTTTATAAATGATAACCATCCACATAATGAGTAACATCTGTATCCTTCAACTAAGGCACCAAGGAGCGGATACATTGTACTGTACACCAAAGGGAAACCGATTTTCACTACAGTGATACAAAAGATCTTGCTGGATCAGGCCTCACGTGAACTTAGGGAATAAGACTGAAGTTACAGCTTTACTCGACAAGGTCCAGGGGACTTAGCGAGCGTGGGGAGCAGACACCGTTGGCTGAAGCAGCAAGTGCAGCCTGTGTTGGAGACATTATAGAAAGCTCAGGGGATGCAGCCCAGGGAAAGCAGAACTGTCGCTGTTGACTCGTGAAAATGGCTTTCCAGAGAAGACCTTGGAAACAAACATGTATTACTGTTTCATTTCTGGAGTCCCCTGTATCATTACCTCTCCAACCCGGAAGTCATTCACCAGCTTTCTGCAAGTCTTCAGCCTGCCAGGGTCACCTGGTTCTTTAAAATGTAATTTAAATGAGCTCGAATCCCAGTCCCAGGCACAGTGAGCTCCTGACATCTGCCCGGGCATTTGCCATGTCTCCCCTGCACCTTGGCTCTGAGCTCTGTCCTAGGCCGGCTTCATGTAGGAAAGAAGAAGTTGAAACATTCCATGTCTTTTCATAAAAATCTAGTTAGGATGTGCAGGTGAAGACCTCTCAGAAAGTAGAAGGGGCTGTAGGGGAAGGTGACCAGCTGACTAAACAAGAAAGTGACCGTGGACACTGGGAATGCTGCGAGGAAGGCTTGGAAGGCGGAAAACAAGTAATGACCAGCATCTGCTTGTTGCATCTGGCTAAAAATAGAGCAAGGGATGACTTCTTACAAGATTTGGAAACACTCAGACTGTCCGTAATACAGGAAAAAAATTACCCATGAAGGTTTAAAAGGGAACAGCAAAAGTTAGTCATGTGATTGCAAAACCCTCAGCCTCAGCCCGTCCAGCACCAGGACCTCGAGCTGGGTGAGCTGGGAATTGTGAGGAACACGCTCTCCTTGCCCTTTAGAGAAAGTGAACCCACATGGCCTTCTCCTCACCTCCAGGGGTGCCAGGCCCGCCCTGGGAGGGCAGCTGCCAGCACACTAAGCAGCTACTTCCGCAGCCCTGGTGCGAGCATAGCTTTCAGGCTGCTCATTTCTCACATTCAGTTTTTCCAAGAATTTGTTCCTAGCCTTAGTTCGGAAACTATCCTCAAATATTATTCACAGTCCTTACCAGCCCACATTACATTCATGTGATCCTCTAGCTACTTGGATAGTGTAATGGTGGATACTTTGTGTCAACTTGGGAAGGTCAGAAGTTTAATAAGAGACTCAGCAAGGTTGCAAGGCCTCACTTATAAACACCCTCAGCCTACGCAGGAGGTCAGGGGTGGTTTGAGTGCTACCCACCACCCCGAGGGGGTGCCTGCTTTCAGTATGAGGGAGGAAAAGAGGCTTGCTCTGCTCCTTTTTGGGCTGGCTGCTTTTGCTGTCTTTTGCCACCATAAAGTGTTGTCCCAGTGCCATGTCCCCCTGCCTTGGAGCCAGCTGATGATGGACTGAAACCTCCACAAACTGCGAGCTAAATAAACCTTTCCTTCCTTCATTTTGGGTGTTGGGTATTTTGTCCCAGTAATAAGTGAAAAGTAACCAAGACAGATACAGACTTGTGCTTGTTTTTGGACTGGAGGGAATACTGATTGGGAAGTACCCCCCCACCCCCAAAATAGGATATAGTTCATTTATCGAGGTACCTTTAAATATGTGCGGTCAATGTTATATGTACCTGTAGAAACCCCAGTCAGACAAGATTGCTTGGAAAATTAACGCCTGTTAGCGCTAAAGGAAAAGCCCGATGGGAATTGAGAGCCAGGTGTTAGGAGTAGAGCTGTAACTCAGGGACGCTGCCTTGGCGTAGACCGCGCCACCTGTTTGTTTGCTGTGGGTTGAACAGCCTGGGCAGGGTTCTGCATGGTCCCTCGGCTTGCCCCGGGGCCCCACTCATCTACACGTGTGTTTTGCAACTGTGGCTGGGCCCGAGAGGCAGCACATCAGGCCGCTCATTGGGTGTGAGGACCACAGATGAAGTCACACCTGGCCAGCTGTGTGCAAGGGGCAGGAAGCACATGGGCGAGGGGTTGCTGCCAAGAGGCGGCTCGCTGTGTTTTATTTGTAAGGAAGTAGGGGCGTCGGGAGCTGGGGCTCTGCTTTCAGGGATTAGTCATTAGACATTCTAGAAAGTTCTTCCAATGGAGAGGTGAGACCGTCTCTGTGGGTTCCAACGGGAGAGGGTGGGTGTCAGACAGTCACACCGATCTACAATGTGGCACTGTGGCAGGTCACAACAGATTCAGTAATTGTCCCCCATATAACTCGTGAAGACATTTTTCAAGGCAAAAAGTAAGACAGTGAAACCTATGTGTGTTCCTTCATCTACATCTGAATTTACCTAAGAACATTTAGGTTGGTCATCTGAGGATCCATCGTGCAAATGAAAAACATCAAGTAATCCTTTGAAGCTGGTGTGGTTAGTTAAAATTAGCCAACATTATCACCGTTGTCAGCACGGAAGTGCGTCAGAGCTGTGAGACCCTTAACACCCGCCTGGTTTCGATCATGGGCCTTTACCCAAAAGTGGGTCCTGCTGTGTTCAAAAGAGCTAGAGGGGAGGGCTCTGTGCATCCAAGTGAGAGTCCAGAAGCAGAACTTCACCCGGGAGCCCCTTGCAGGTTGGAGTATGCTTCGAAATATCTCTTAAATGCGTCTTGTTCACACAAGGGCTATGTTTAGCAGGTCAAAGATTTTTAATAATGTATCTCTGTCTCAGTGTGAAATCAAGGCACTACTTCCCCAGATGGCAAGAATGAGGATTTCTCTAATTGCCCATATTTTGGATTCTGAGGTTTTCTTCTGAGCAAATTATGTTTGCTTTCTTGAGTTTTTTTTTTTCCAAAGCCTAGCATCAGGGCTTTATTGTAACCTAGGTTTACAGATATTATATAGAAGTGGAAAGGAAGTTAGGAAAAATAGAAGAGACCCTATTAAGAGTTCTTAAAATTAAAAGTGTGGCCTTAGGACTTTAAGGAAGTATGTCCTTTGTAAGGAAGGTACCTGCCTTGAGAGCATCATTTTAGAAAATGACAATCCTGTCAACAGCCTACAATTCTGAGATTTTTTTTTTTTTGTAAATAATTTTGTGTGTGAAGAACAAGTTTCCATTATGAGGAAAAAGTTTCAATTATATATCAAAGACCATTTTCTTGGTAATTTTAGTGTAACCAAAATACAGACACATATGCATACTATGTTGCTGTTAGAGCCTAGAGTTTCTTTAAACTCCAAGAATAACAGATGCAGTCATGCAGTGAAGCTTCTCCATGGACAGTCGCCTTCCTGTTCCAGAGAGTGAAGACTCTTAAGGAAGAGTACAGCTGAGGAAGGATCACACTGCCATCCAGTCAGCCAGAAACCAAGATGGCGGAGGGGCCAGAGTGCGGCCTTGAGAATCTCCTCAGATGTGCTCCCCAGGAGTGGGCAGGCAGGAAGAGGGGGCAGGAAAAGCAGGGCAAAGGAAGGCTTTGTTCTTAGCTCCTTGCCGTCACACAGTCCTTCATCATGTATTTCCTGTGGCAGGCTCATCCCAGGCAGAAAAATGCAGAATGAGAGAAAGAGAGATGGAGAGAGAGGCAGAGGCAGAGACGGTGGAAGGGAGGGAAGGAGGAGAGAAGTAAGAAGTGAGGAAGAAGGAAAGAGGTCAGGCCCAGCCCCTCCATGAGGGTGCGGCCTCAGCCCTGTCCACTTCACCCTGAGGAACCCAGAGACCAGAACGGGAGAGGCCTGTGCAGGTGTGATGCGCTCTTGGCAGGACACAGTGAGCACAAAACCTGATGGCCTTCTGCTTACCGCTCACATCCAGGGAGAAGGTAGAAAGGGCCTAGGGTGCCCCCCAACCCCACCACAATCCCCCAGCTAATCTGAAACATAAACTGGGCCCGACTAGAGCTGTGATCCCCAGCGTGTTGTGGGGAACATTAGTCCTGGGCTGTGACTGTGTGTGTGTGTCTGTGTGTGTGAACGGCTGTGTATGTTTGTCACTTCAGTCTAGAAATGATGGGTTAAATGAAATTTACTCGGCACTTTAGAGAATTAATCCAGTTAATTCACCCTCTTCTGCTGCAGACAGCGCTCTGATCTTTAAGGCCAGTGGGGTTTGGAGAGCCCAAAGGCTGCACCTGCAGGCCTCACGGACACCCACTCTGCAGCCAGCGTCCTGGTGTACCTGCTGCCTGTGCCCGCCGTGGCAGTGTTTTCTTGTTGTTGTTTTGATTCCTGGAATTGAACTCAACCTCGCGCTTGCCGGGCAGGCGCTGTGCCACTGAGCTACGTCCCTGGTCCTCCTGTCCCCACTTCTGTCACATGCAGGCAGTGCACTCCCCTCACTCCGACTGGAACATAACTTCCCTGAAGGTTTCTGGGCGTCCCCAGAGGGAACACTGCCCAGAGCCTGCCTCCACTGTAGACTGGATCACGCAGCCTCTTTGACAAAGCGCTCACTTAGCAAACCAAAAACTGAGTTCGCCAACATCAGGATACAGAGAGAGCCCGCACTGCTGCGGGCTGCGTTCTGAATTCAGAGAGTATGTGTCTGAGCTGGGCGTGGCGGCCAGCTACAGTCCAGGACTTGGGAGGCTGAGACGGGAGGATCCAGAGGGGAGGAAGGGAAGAAGAGAGGGAGGCGGGGAGGAAGGCAGGTGGCGGGTGGCCCGTCCCCAAGCTGAGCTCTGCCCTGGCGTCTTGCAGGTGCTGCATCCCGAATGTGTACGCGGCGCTGTTCTCGGCGGGCCTGGCGCCCCTGGCGTGCCTGGTGGTGGCCTCCGTGGTGTTCGTGCACGCCTACCAGGTGAAGCTGCAGTGGGCGGCCTACGACGATGTCTTCAGAGGGAGGACCAACGCCACAGGTGCGCTGCTCCGGGGTGGGCGCACGGGTGGCTTCGGCTGGGAAATGACGACTAACAGGAGCCGCGGCTTCCTGGGCTCCGGTCAGACGGGAATCGTGAGTCTGCCGTGCGCAGCTCTGCGGCAGCCCTGCCGTCACCAGGAAACCCGGTGACGCTGGGGACCATGCTGGCACAGCCGGCTGCTGTCACTGCGCTGCCCACTGTCCCTGTCCAGTGGCAGACGCGGTCCCCTCTGCCCGGCGCTGGTCTGCACCGCACAGCTCTGGACCCGGGTCTTTTGCACGTGAGTGGCTCTCAGTGCTCAGTGCCCTCGAGCTTCGGGGTGACCACTGTGTCCACGCAGCGCAGGCCCAGAGTCCCATGTCTCCACCTATCTCAGCCAGCCGGGCTGTGCTCAGTCAGTGGAGACGGAGACCTGGTAGAGGGGGTGCCGCTGAGGCAAGCTGTCCCCTGGGGGGTGCTGCTACCCGAGCCATGTACCCCTCCAGCCGCCGCAGGGAAGGGGAGAGCCAGGCACTTTGCACTGTGGAAGTTACTTTTGGAAATAAAAAAGGAGGGGAACCGGGCACAGGGGCACAATTATACCATCCCAGCACTCTGGAGGCCGAGGCAGGAGGGTCATCATGGGTTCCAGGCCAGCCTGGGCTGGATAGCAAGACCCTGTTTCACGAGAGAAGAGTGCATTTGGGGTGGGTGGTCAGCTCTGCAGCTGCCAAGAGGCCCTCGCTGCTTACCTGTCCTCCCTGCGCTGTCCTCAGGCTGTGGGTGTTACTGCCGGGCAGCTTTGTCCTGGAGGTGCAAATCCCGCGGATGACTCACAGGCTTGGGGCTGCTCCCACGCTGTCGGGTTCTGAGCAGACCTCCTGTGCTCTGAGGGCTGCGTCTCATGGCTCCTGGCCGCCCCATGGCCATCGGAAGGCGTGTCACCAAGCCTCCCTGGGGGCTGATTCCCGCTCACACCACATCTGCATCTCCCACAGCTGGTTTCAGGGTGCAGTTCTGTCCTGTGGTCGAGCTGGGCCTCTAGGAAGGGATTTTCTGGAGGAGGGACGTCA
>PVJX010011088.1:0-54682 GCA_004027295.1 Dolichotis patagonum | reverse complement strand
CTTTATTCTGTTTTTTTTTCTTTTCTCTTTAAATAAAATTAAAAAAATAAAAAATAAAAAAGATTAGTGGTGTTGCCTGTACTTAAGGAAATACATCTTCACGAAAAGGCTGTGGCTCTAAATTTGTTTTCTGCTGAACGTGGGTGTGTTACACTTTGAATATAATTCTGTCACTCATAGGTTTGGATCCTACTTGGAGCCAGATTGAAGATACTTAGAGATGATTTCCAAATAAATTCCTAATTCATTCTTTTGTCCAGGAAGCCACATGGCTCATACAACCATAAAGTCATCAGTTAGTAATCCATTCTTCCCAATAATGTTGATATTCTGTTTTCTGGAGTCTCATTTTCACATGGATCACACCTATAAATTTTGTCAATCAGAATATGTACCAATTAGAATACATTCTATCGCCCAAACCTCAACTTTATCCTTGATTAGCAATAGTGGAAATGTTCACTTTTCATTGTTGCACATATGAGAGATTCATCCTGAAATTATATGGACAAGTCAGCACCGTTCAAGGCAATACAAACTTTGGGGGTTCTCTAAAGCTAATAACAGTGAAACCCTGCTATCCATCCAAATTTGGAACCATCTTTTTAAAAAAGAAAAAAGACACTGAAGTCAGACAGAAATCAAGTGATCAGCTTTTAAATATTTGGTAGAACTTGTATGTGGACTTTAGGTGAATATTTTCCCATTTAATCCTAGATAGGACAAGTAGAAGACTGTAGGACTCAATTCCCATTTGAAGGCCAGAGGATGACAATGGAAAGAATTTTGAATGTGGCAAATGGACCAAGTCTGGAGACAAGGGAAAGTGCTGTGTGAGAACAGACCAGATTAAAAAGAAAGGTACAGGTCCCCACACAGAGACCAGTCTATTCTCCACCTCACAGTTAAGATACATTACTTTTCCTCTGTTGGGCCACACCAAGAGAGGGGCTGGAAGAAATTTCTTGATTCCTTTGAAATGCCAGCAATTTTATTGTGTAGGCCATGCCAAAAAGTCAAAGAAAGGAAAAAAGCTCTTCCTACAACTCCTAAAACCCTAATCTATCCATGGAAAAGTCAGTGGCACTAACTGTATGTGACAGTCAGAACACTGTTGGGTCACCTTGACTGTGGGGCCAACCAGAATAGGAAAACAGAAAAGAAAGAAAGCTTTGCTTCTCTTCATTTCATTACTATTCACATGTTTCAGAACAATTCATTCAAGATTCACATAAAGTTAGCTATGGGCTTTTCTAAATAGAGCTCTTACATCTTAAAAATAAATCCAAGGCTTTTAAAGCTCTGTAATTATCTTGTCTATTATCTCATCTGCTGCTTCATCTTTCATTCCCTCCCTTGATCTTTTATCTGTATGGGGGGGGGTTGCCATTTTTACATAGCTCTTAAAGCAAATTCTGGATATTTTCAGAGATGGGGGCAGGGGTAAGAAAATAGATATGTCACAATTTATGTTACTTACTCATTTTTTTTCTGGTAGTTAACTCCTCAAGCACTCAATGAATTATAGGCACCTGGCTTTTGGATTTTGAATAAGAATTTTATTTGCTTCATTTTTTCATTGTGGTCACACTGGAAGATGAAACTGCTTACAATTTCTGGCACTGCGGTATTTATAGTTTCACTTAAATCACACTTTTAAACTGTATATTCTTAATGACTTCATCATTAATGATTTATATAACTAAGTTAGAGCTTATTGATATCTAAAAAATAAATTCACTTTTCTGACAGGGAGAAATGTGCAGAAAAATGTGTGTGTGAGGGAAAAATCTTGCTTCACTCAGATACTACATAAACACATGTAAATTTATGCATAGTTTTTCTGTTTTAAAAAAGTATTAAATACTCATGCAAATTTAGAAATTACAAAAAAGTACAAGATAGAAGAAAAAGACTATAAAGTAGAATAAAAAACAACTTTTTATTATCACCTGATGCAATCATTATTAACATTTTGATGTTTTTATTTCAAGTATCTTTTGATACATACACAGCCATACACACACACTTTACAAATTTTGAATCATACTAAGTTTTATGTCCATAATTTCACTTAATGTTACACTTTAGTATTTTCTCATATCATTATGTAGACTTTAAAATATGCTTTTATATAAGCATATAAAATAAAATATGCCCATATATAAAAATTTGTCATCAAGTATTTTACCAATTCTCCCTTAGTCATGTATTTGTTATTCTAAAATTTTCCACATTACAAATTAAGTTGTCATAAAAATCCCAATACAAGATATTTTTGCTATATTATTTAGTATTTCTGTAGGAAATAAAATTACTAGGTTAATGGAATTAATATTTAAAAAGCAAAGATTAAATGACCAATTATTAACTTACTTGGGGGGACAGTTGCATGCTGATGCTTCCTTTCTGGTTTCAGATAACTGGGAAACAAATTAATAGACTGTTCCTTCAGGATCAAAGAATCAAGGCAAGAGGTGACAGTCTCAGAAGATATCTTAGTCATGGTGAGGCCTGATAGCTATGACTTTTTCAGTTAAATTAATGTCTTTATGGTAAAACATTTTGTCATCACTATCTTCACATTTCAATATGGATCTTGGCTTGCAGTATGAGCCATGTTATAAAGCACTTCAAAACTCTGCATGTGCCCATATTACTATGCACAGTCAACAAAAGGCTTTATTTTTCCCAGCTGAAATATCAGCTAAAGAGCTACTGCTGGGCTTGGACTTTCACAAAAAGAAAATGCTTGTGTAAACCACTAGGAGCGGTGGCCTAGATCAAGGCACACTGGAAAATTAAATATTAATTATGGAAAGCAGAGCATCTGTCCTTGAGGGTGACAGATTCACATAACATAAAGTGAAGATAAAGAAGGAGGCATTGATTGCTTAGATCTTGCTGCAATAGTTTTTTCTATTGGTAAATGAGGGTTTTTCCTATATTTTCACATCTGACACCTATACCTGACTCAATCTGTACTTTTGACTATTCTTTTATTTTCCTAATGGTTCTAGTATGTTTTCATTTCTTTCCAGAGTTGGGGATGCGTGTGTACACTTCTTATCCTGTCTTCTACTTCACCCAAATGTAGGTCTAGAGTCAAATGTGAAACCAAATTCAGATTTATGTAGAGACTGAGTAAAAAATTATCAAGGATAAAAATCCAGTGGTACTGAGATTTGGAAAGTTCACTGTCACCTTTTTAGTGCACCTGGATGTGTCTTACTGTCTAAAAGGACACAAGAAGTCAGGCACCCTGATGTGCTACTCTTTAGAGAATAAATTAGGTTAATCAGCTCTTTTGATCATTGTCTCCTGGGAGTTTACAGGCTTTGAGAGAATCATTCCACTAGACAGATTGAAATAAATGCAGGTAATAGAATAAATATCCTATAAATACAAAAGGAGCAAATACTTGATGGGATGAGGAATATTTAGAATTCTGAATTAAACCAATTGAAAAGTATGATTCATTCATTCTTTCAGCAAACAGTTATTGAGCATCTCAAATATGGTGGTACTAAACTAGACTATATGGATATAAGAGTGAATATCTAGATAAGACATTGTTCTATTTTTTTGAACTCACACCATTATAGAAGAAATGATAAAACAAGTACATACGTGATAAGCCAGTAAAATTTTGGGGGAATAATAACTGCAGGTGGGGAAAGTGAAGCCATGTAATGGGATAGAGAAAAATTAGGGTACTGTTAGCAAGAGAACATTAAACTTGAATACAGTGAGACAGTAAAGCCAGTAGCAAGCGCATGAAAAGAGTTTCTCAGGTGGATGGCACTGCCAGATAGGAAGCCCTCAGGACAAAAGGAACTTGGGATGTTTGATCTGTAGCACAAAAGTCACTGGATAGATAGAGAGAGACAGTAAGAGAAAGAATGATCATAAGTGAGTTCAGTGAAACGCAGGAGCCAGGACTTCCAAGAAACAGACAGAGGTCTAGATTGCTTTTTTTTTGTTTTTGCAATATGGGGAACCTTTGGAGTGTCTGACCTAAATGATAATATAAGCTGATACACAGCTGGAAAGTACTTTCTGGTTACTCTATGGAGGAACAGGAATAGAAGGACATTAGTCATCATGGTGGAACTGAATAAGAAGTGGAGAAAGTAGTCAGGTTTATGGTAATCAAATTTGCTGAAGACTGGACATAGGTTGGGAAGAAAACAGAGTGTTTGATTCCAGAAACTGAGGTATTGGTGCCACATTGGCTGAGAGTGACAACGCTATGAAATAACAGGAAGAGGATCCAGGGGAAGTACAAGTTCTGTTTTGGACACCTTAGAGTTGCCATGTCTGTTTGACACACAAATACTTACGTAACAAATAGGTAGCAAATACCAATTCAGAGTTCAGGGAACAGGTCTTAGGTGGAAGCATAAGTCTGTGAGCTGTCAGAATCGAGGCTGTTCAGAGAGAGGACAGGACCAGATAACTTAGGGAGAGAGTATGGATAGAGAGAAGAGACAAGAGGAGGAGTGGAGTTAAAAGGCTGACAATGTGCCAACATTTAAAGCCATTAAAAAGCTCTTCAGGGAGTCTGAGAAAAATCAGTAGAGAGAAGCAACCAGTAAAATTTGCAAGATAGAGGTCATTGGTTGGATGATTTATTGCCCAGGTGATTTATAGGCCAACCCACAATTTCCTTGAGTGAGAGAGAAGTTATTAATAATTTTGCCAGGACAGTGTGCAAACTGGGACTGTCCTGGGCAAACAAGAACATATGTCACCCTAGTCTTTATTGACTTTGAAAAGACTGCTTTAAGGGGAGTTTTGGTGATGGCAAACCAAGGGTAAAATAAAAGGTGCTGAAAACATGAAACACAGACAATCATTCTGAGAAATTTTACAGTTAAGAATAGAACAGACATTAGAGGAGATATGAAATCTAGGAATTGTTTTTGAATGGGAGAGATTACACATTTATGTTTGCCGATGTGAAGGACCCAGGTGAGAGGAAACCATCTGACAACACAGGGAGAAAGGAATAGTCTTTTGAGTAGAGGAAGAAGCATGCAGTCCACGTAGGAGAATGGCTGATGTTAGATGTGAATGGATTAAGTTCATCCCTTTCAGTGAGGGAGAGGCAGAATGTGCAAATACAGGTGTACATAGGTGCTAGGTTTGGCAGTGAAAAAATGAATTAGCTTTTTAGCCAAAGCAAAAGAGATTCTACTTTTTGTGGAAACTCTGTTTTCTCTGCCATTAGAAGTCACAGTTCACCATTTGGGGGCAATTTTCTTTACAGGTGTTAAGGAGAGATATGTTAGCTATTTTTTCTCTCTGGAAAATGTCCCAATATGGAGGCTTTTATAGTTTAGCAGCAAATGTGGAAATTCTCCCAGGTCCAATTTAGATCAGGCAAAGAAGATGAATATTACTAGTCAGTAACTGCCTATAACAGATGCTTTTGTTGAATGTGAACATTAACAGTTCTATTTGACCTTTTCAGAAATGGAATTAAGAAATAGAAGAAATAGTGAAGGGTACCCAAGTTTAAAAAAATCTTTTGACCAGAACCACAAAATATAAAATCTAGTGAAAATTTTAGCACCCAAATAACTGTGAGACTGAGGAAATCACTGTTCCTTCATTGTTTTAATCATAAAAGGGTGAAGAAGAAAGTAAATGTCCAGAACACATGGATGTGTAGACTTGTGGAGTCTGAAAAACAACCATTTGTAGGGATTTAAGGAAAATGCCGGCTTCTTGCAGGGCAGCACAAAATAAACCAAGAAAATGAGTATTTCCAGTGATTTAATGTCTAGGATTAACTTGGTTCCATTGATTCAATGAAGAAAACCAGAATTAAATGGTTTGGATTCCAAATAACATTCTTTTTAGTGTCAAACATTCTTGAATCTGCTCCAAGGAAGGGAAAAGAGTAAAGCCCTTTTTCCCTCTTTCTGAAATAAACATCCATTTCCCCAGGTATAGATGATTAAAGGGAATTTATTCTTCTAGCAAATGGTGTCCGAGTGGTCCTTTCCAGATGTACCTTTAGTCACTGCCAGCAGGAACTCCCTGCAGTGGAGTTATAATGGTGGTCACCTTGGGCATTCTTTAATTAAGTGTCACATACTACAGGTAGAACTCATCCTTTCAGCAGTGAAACACTGCTACATGCTGCCACTGTACCGTCTATCTGTGCATGCCACCACCACCGACAGAAATCAGCTACATATGTACAGGATTACTACTCCGTAAGCTGAGTTTTTACATTGGAATAGGCCTTTTAAAATGGCACAGGTGTAATTTACAGATGCTACACTAAAAGGAGCTGGTTACCATTTAAGAAACTGATTATTTTTCTTAGTTATTGATTCTATGGACCACTCTTATAATCAATGTCTACATTCAACCTCAGTGACCTTGCTATTCATTGCATGTAAAACTAGCTTCCTCGCTCTTACTAGGATAAAAGCAAATGGCACATTTCATAGAATTTGATGATAAAATCAGCTCATTGTCTTTTATTGACAATTCCAACAACAGAAATATTTGCTATGTGACATTTCAACAGCAATAGTTTGGGTTTAAACTGAAAAAATGTTCCCTAATTTTTTTTCATGAAACAGTATACATTGAAAAAATAGAGTAACTAATAATATGGTATTACACGTTAATTTCTCAATTAAGGTTCAGATTTTTGGAAATTAATGCAATTGTAGCCATTCCCCATGAATGTTGACCTACCATTCATAATTTCCCTGTGAGGTGGAGAGATAATATCAGCACAGTATGACTCAGATACAACATGTAGATGTTGTTTTGACAGTTCATAGGTTCTAAGAACTCTTACTTCTGGAGATATCTACAGACTTTATTATGCATATTAAAATGCACTCACATTCTGAATTAGATGCAATGTATACAGAAGAGTTGAGTTGCAATCAGCTAGTTGACCTCATGTCACAATTTAGACACATTAAATCAAGCACTTATTGATTTAAGTGGTACTATCTTACTTGCATATTGTGGAGCCAATAAATTTTTTTTCAACCATTTTAATAGAGGTTGAAGCAAACGTCTACCAACTTTAATATCACTGTTTTCTTTTTAAGTTTTGGATTCAATGATAGCCTTTCTTTTTCTGTTTTTCTTTTGTTCTTTTCTTTTTGGGTTATTTTTCTAACATTGTTTTATATGCCCTTGAAAAACTCACGGACCTGAGACGTATTACCTTGCCCATGAATAAAATGGCCCTGGATATACACAAAGATATTGACCTTGAAAAATATGTGAAATTTCAGCTATGTAAAATGTTAGAGAAATGACAGTGGAATTTAAATGCTTCCTATGTTGTCCCTTCTTCTAGTTATCAAATCCAAAGGAACACTACTTCATAACTTTCCATCCAGATTGTTATATTCTTTTCATCTTCCAAACTGTTTTTATAGGTCATGCCAAACACAAACTATTACAATAGATTTTTATGTTGTTGTTATAATTTTCCACAAAATTTTATGTTCAAAGGTAGGGCTTTTGGAAGTTGATTTGGTTCATACCTGAATATGTTTTCAGGAGGTGGCACCTTGTTAGAAGAGGTGAGTTACTGGTGGCATGAGGTGGCAGGGTGTGTTCTTGTCATTGGTTTCTCCCTTCTCTCCCTCTGTTGGCTTTCTGGCCACTATGAATTGAGCATCTTTTTTCTATCATGCCCTCCCAACATACTGTTTCTGCCTTGGAACCAGCCAATCACTGATCAATTCCAATGAACCTATGGGTCAAAATAAAGCTCTCCGCCTTTAAATTGTGGGGTTAGTATTCTGTTTCAGAAATGGGAAAGCTAGTAATTCACCTGTCTTCATGCCTGAATTTCTTCTGTCCTTTGATAAATTAGGCTTGCTAAAACAGTGACCAATTGGAAGAGAGTTTTAGAATGGTGTGCTGAGTGTCAGCTACTCAGCTTCTCCAGAACAAAGTGCCAAGTATCTGAAAACAACAGCCTAGAGAGAAATCAAAGGGATTCCAAGCCATACTAGGCCTACAAGAGAAATGACAGAGGAGAAGAAAATAGGATTTACTGATACAGGAGATATAGGTCACCACTGCAGACCCAAGACCATGCAGTGTGGCTGGGGAAGCTGCGTAGCTGACCCAGTGGGCTGGGAATCAGTGAAAGAAACTTTGCTCTTCACTGGGGACTGAGACCTCAACTGGACCAGAACAGTGTCGTGTAGTCAAAGGTAGCAGTGAGAACACAAGACTCTTCCCCGAGTGGTCCATCCCACAGTCATCTCCTGGTGGGTAAACCAGAGGATCTGCACCCACACACTCCACAGAGTAGCAGCTAGTGAGTGGGACTGCCATTATAATGCTCCAAGGACCCAACTCCAGCAGCAGAAGAGCCCAAGGGTCGGGGTCATTTCAGTGCCAATGTCTGGGAGAAGAATGAGAGAAGAGCTGTCCAGTCAGGGCAGACAGCCAGTAGTTAGACAGCAGACTGGGGGAACTTGGCCGAGAAATAGGAGCCGGGACGCAGACTCCATTCGGGAAAACTCCAAAAGCCAGTCTTAGCCTTAGCCACAAAGGACTAGAAGCAGCACCCTGCTCTGCAGTATAAGCAGGCAAGAGGTCTTGGTCTACAGCAGGACAATGGCACTGCCACCCCTCTTATCCACAGGCACAAACAGGCAAGGGATCTTGGACAGGACAAGGGCACCACCACCTGCCCTGCGGCCAGCAGGCAAGCAGCCTTGGCCAGCTATAGACAACAGCACTCCCTTCGCCTTCCCACCAAGAGGAAGCACAGGTGTAATCAAGATCAGCCGCACACTGAGCAGTAATCCTTCTGAAGACTTGGTGGAGTTACTCAGTATAGATGGCAGCTCTGACTAGGAAACTAACCCCAAACTGGGGCATTAGAGGAAGTTTTTATTTATTTTTTATTTTATTTTATTTTATTTTATTTTATTTTATTTTTACTTTTTTGGAGGGGTTGTGCAGGGTTTTGTATTTTATTGTTTTGTTTATTTTCTCAGTCCTTCGTCTCTCCTCACGGGGCTTTCTATATTCTCTGATATTTACAGGTGAATGAACACTGTCTCCAGTCTTTCTGTTTTGCCTTGAAATTATTTTGAGTTTTTTAAAATTTTATTTTAAAGAGTATAAAATTAAATATAACAAAACAGATCATAAGAAAACAATGTAAGAGACACAGATTTCAAAGCAAGACAACTGGAGATCTTCACTGTCTATCATATTGTCTCTCGTTTTCTTCCAAATCATTGTCCATATCTTCACATACAATGAATTCATACAAAACAAAATATTATAAAACTGATCAAAACAGGATGATAAAGGCATTTTAGGTCTTCAAGACCAGACAACAAGGTAATCAACAATGGCTGCCATAATGTCTTTCATTCTCTTCGAAATAGCTGTCCATACCTTTATATATGTTGAAATTAAACAAAACAGACTAAAATCACTCTGAAGAATAATAGTATTGCTGGATTTCACATCATGACACTACCAAATCAGCACAGAGTACCTGAGTCTCTCTCTCTCTCTCTCTTTTTTTTTTTTTTTTGATACTGGGGATCAAACTCATGACTACATGCTTGCAAAGCAGGCGCTTATGCCTCTGAGCTAAATCCCCAGCCCAATTGTCTCTTTTTCTTCAAAGCAGCTGTTTATTTTATCGTGCATTATATAATCGATTCTCATAAACTGCTTAGAAGTTCTATGCATGCATTTCTACATGTATACCTATCCTTTCTGTATTAGAGGGAAAAACAAAACAAAACAAATTCCTAAAAAAACACACACACAAAAAAGACATAAACAACAATAGCAAAGAGCCCAGAACACTGGAAATGTAGGCCTTCAAAACAAGGTGGTATTAGCATAATTAAGGTTGTTATTTTACATAATGATCTTCAAGAGTTCCTCAGATCACCATACAATAATATGCACAATTGTTTCAATCCTATGAATGTTAACTATTTTGTTCCAAGAACTTATAGAATTTGTAGCACAATCATCTTAGCTGTCCTAAGTGTATTTATATAATTTTAGATGTTTTTTCTTTTCCCTTCTTTTTCTTTTTCCTCGTTTTCCCTGAGATATTATTTTTTCTCCTTTAAGAAGATTCTTATCCTTTAACCGATTTTATTGAGCTTTTTGTATCTTATGTACATTTCTTATCATTTCTTACACTAGGGAGACTATATGGTATTTACACATGTGAGTTTGATTTATTTCACTTATGAGTATGGTCTCAAGTTGCATCCATCTACTTATAAATATCTCAATGTGATCATTCTATATAGTGGAGTAGTACTCCATTGGGTAAACATACCACATCTTTTTTATCCATTCCTCAGTTGATGGGTACTTAGGTTGTTTCCAAGATCTGGCTATTACAAATTGTGCTGCTATAAACATGGGTGCACATATATCATTTTGATTAGGATTGCATTAAATCTATGTAACAATTTAGAGAGAATGGCCATTTTCACAATGTTTGTTCTTCCTATCCATGAACAGGGGATGTCTTTCGATTTTCTGAGGTCCTCTTCAATTTCTTTTTCAGAGTATTATAATTTTCCCTGAATACATCTTTCTCTTCTTTTGTTAGATTAATTCCTAAATATTTCATTTTTTGGATGCTATTGTGAAGGGTATGGCTTCTCTTTCTCTCTGAGTGGTTTTGTTGTTAGTGCATAGGAATGCTATTGATTTTTGAGAGTTGACTTTGTATCCAGCTACGTTACTGAATTTATTTATTATACCTAGGAGTCTTTCAATGGAGTTTTAGGGCTCTTCTATGTAGAGTATCATATCATCTGCAAATAATGATAATTTAACTTCTTCATTTCCTATCCTTACTCCTTTTATTTCTCTGTCTTGCCTAATTGCTCTGGCTAGTATTTCCAGCAGTATATTGAATAGGAATGGTGATAATGGACATTCTTGTCTTGTTCCTGATTTTAGGGTAAAGGCTTTCAGTTCTTGACAATTTAATATGATGCTGGCTGTTGGTTTGTCATAGATGCCTTCTATCATATTGAGGTAAAGAACTTTTATTCCAATTTTCTGTAAGGATCTTATCATGAATAAGTGTTGAACCTTATCATAAGCTTTTTCTGCATCTATAGAAATGATCATATGGTTCTTATTTTTGGCTCTGCTGATATAGTGGATTACATTTATTGATTTGCATATGTTGATCCATCCCTGCATTCCTGAGATGAATGCCACTTGGTCATGGTGAATAATTTTCATGATGATTGCTGCGTTCTGTTTGCCAAAATTTTATTGAGAATTTTTGTATCTATGTTCATTAGGGAGATTGGCCTGTAGTTCTCTTTGTTGGTTGGGTCTTTCTCAGGTTTTGCTATTAGAGTAATATTTGCTTCCAGGAATGAGTTAGGGAGAATTGTTTCCCTTTCAATTTCATTGAAGAGTTTGAGGAGTGTTGGCATTAAGTCTTCTTTGAATTTCTTGTAGAATTCCACAGTGAATCTATCTGGACCTGGGCTCTTCTTTGTTGGTAAGGATTTAATTACATTTGCAATTTTGTTAATTGAAATTGGGTTATTTAGCAGTTTTACATCTTCTTGACCCAACTTTGGTAATTCATATGTTTTTAGGAATCTGTCCATTTCTTGTGTGTTATCAAGCCTATGAGAGTAGAGGTTTTCAAAATAGGTATTGATGGTCTTCTGTATTTCCAGAAGGTCTGTAGTGATTTCTCCCTCTTCATTCCTTATTGCATGAATTTGAGTTTTTGCTTTCCTTTTTTTAGTAAGGTTGGCTATAGGCTTGTCAATTTTATTTATTCTTTCAAAGAACCAACTCTTTTATTCATTGATTCTTTGTATTATTTTCTTAGTCTCTATTGCACTGATTTTTGTTCTGACTTTTATAATTTCCTCCCTTCTTTTGGCTTTGGGCTTGACTTGCTCTTCTTTTTCTAGATGTTTGAGGTGTGGCATCAGGTTGTTTATTTGTGGTCTGTTTTCTTGGTGTGGGAGTTCACCACAATAAATTTTCCTCTGAGAACTGCTTTCATTGTGTCCTACAGTTTCCGGTAAGATGTATTTATATTTTTGTTTGTTTGTAGATATTGCTTAATTTCTTCTTTAATTTCCTCTGTGACCCAATGATTGCTCAGGAGTATATTACTGAGTTTCCATGTGTTTGTGGGGCTTTTGCAGTTTCTTTTGTCATTAATTTCTAGTTTAATGGCAGTATGATCTGATAACATGCATGGGAAAATTTCAATTATTTTGCATTTATTTAAGCATGTTCTTTGGGCTAGTATATGGCCCATTTTAGACAGTGTTCCATGTGCTACTGAGTAGAAAGTATATTAAGTATATTCTGATGTTGTTGAGTGGAACACTCTGTATACATCTACTAAGTCCATTTGTTCACAGGTGTGATTCAGTTCTGTTATTTCTTTGCTGATTTTCTGTCTGGTTGATCTGTCCCTTTGTGTCAATGGCATGTTAAGGTCTCCTATTATAATTGTGTTATAGCTTATTTGATTTTTCATTTCTGTTAACATTTGTTTTGTGTAGCTAGGTGCTCCCAAATTTGGTGCATAGATATTTAAGATTGTTATCTCTCCCTCTTGAAGTTTTCCCCTAACTAGTATGTAGTGACCGTCTTTATCTCTTCGGCTCATTCTTGGTTTGAAGTTCAGATTGTCTGCAAACAGAATAGCCACCATTGCTTTTTTGGGGGATCCTGTTGTATGGAGTATTGCTTTCCATCCTTTGATTTTCAGTCTATGAGTTTCCTTTTGGGTTAGATGGGTTTCCTGTAAACAGCACATGGTTGGATGTTGTTTCTTGATCCATTCTTCCCATCTGTTTCTTTTAATTGGTGAATTGAGGCCATTTACATTAACTTATGGTTATAACAGATATATATTGGTTTACTTTTGACATATTATCTTTCTGCTATTGATTCTTTACCTTTCCACTCTGTTTAATTGTTTGCCTTGCTTAGTGGTTTTTTCCTATGTCTATCTAGATTGTCTTTCAGTATTCTTTGCAAGGTTGGTTTGGTGGTCATGAAGTTCTTCAGCCATTCTTTGTCATGCAAGTATCTTATTTTTCCATCCATTTTGAAGGACAGTTTTGCAGGGTACATCAGTCTGGGTTGGAAGTTGTTTTCCTTCAGGATCTGAAATACTTCACTCCATGCTCTTCTTGACTTTATTGTTTGTGTTGAGAAGTCTGCTGTGGTTCGGATAGGCTTTTGTTTATAGGTGATCTGTCTCTTCCCTCTAGCAGCTTTTAATATTCTGTTCTTATGTTGGATTTCTGGGATATTGATTATTATGTGTCTGGATGTAGTTTTATTTTGGTTATGGCTATTTGGAGTTCTATATGCTTCACTGATTTGTATGCCAGTTTCCATTCTCATGTTTGGAAAATTTTCAGCTATTATATCTGTAAACAGCCTCTTGGTATCATTTGTGTTGTTACCTTCCTTTTCATTTATACCTATGTCTTATGTTGGTTTTCTTTGAATCATCTTGCAGTTGTTGAGTTGTTATTTCCTGGTTCCTTATTATTTTTAAAAGATCTTTCCTTTCTTGTTCACTAGCTGTAATATTGTCTTTGAGGTCTGAAATCTATCTTCCCTTTCATTGAGGCAATTTTGCCAATTTTTGATAGAATTTTTGATTTCTTGTCTATCTCTGTGAATCTGCTTCATTCATTCTGTTCATTTCTTAGATTATTCATCCAGAGTTTCCATCTTTTTGCATTGTTCCTCTAAGTTTTTAACTATGTCTTCTTTAGATGTGTTCAGCATTTCTTGCATTACATTTATCATCTTCTTTTAGCTGGGAAATTATTTCTTATTGGAGTTCTTTTATAGCTTCCCAGAATTGTTTCTTTACTTCAGTTATCATATCAGGAATTTCAGGTGTATGGCTTACATCTTCTCTGTGTCCATGTCTCCTAGGTTTGCTTGGGTTGTGCTGGAAGTTTGAGATTGAGTTTTGCTCTTTTATTTTGTCATTTTCCTAAATTTCTGGTTTTTCAGCGATACTTCAAAGCTTCCCTGGTGCACTGGGAATCACCTGGCCCACTTTGGTTTCTGAGGCAGACTGCAGGCAACTGTTAGCCTCTTGGAGTTCACTGGGCATGGGCCAGGTAGGCCCAGGGGGACCTCCTGTGCATGCTCAGGTGATTTAAGATGTGTGGTGGAGTCTTACTGCTTGGGAGTGATGTTCCAATGCTTCCCTGTGCACTGGGTTCAACCCGCACATGTTCAGGGCTCAGGGCAGACTGTAGGCAACTGCTAGCTTCTTGGAGTTTACTGAGCGTGAGCCCGTTAGACCCGCAGGGACCTCCCCTGCATCCTGCGGTGATTGCAGATGTGGAATATAGTCTTAATGCCTGCAAGTGATGTTCCAAGCCTTCCCTGTGCACTAGGATTTAACCCAGGCACATTCAGCCCTCGAGACTGAATTCCAGCCCCTGCTAGCTGCTTGGAGTTCGCTGGGCATGGCAAATTCTTTTGATTTTTCTTTATTTTTGCTCTCCTGTCCTCTTCTCTGGCTTCCCAAAGTTTGGGTGATCATTCTTAGTTCTTCAACCTTGCTTCTATTATATTCTCTTCAGCTATTACTCTGTTTTGTCCCGTATTCTTCTTAAATTCGATTTCCCCACAGGATGAAATCACCCCACCAAAGGAAAACCCACTGCATAAAAGTTCCTGGCTTATGGAGGAGGTTGTTATATAACTGTAGATCTTGCACATATGATTAGAGCTGCCAAATTACCACAGATTATCAGTTTTTAGGTTGTGCTTAATGATATTGTTGTAGTTAACTGTCCTACTTTAACTAAGATTCCATACTTTTTGTAATCAGTTAATCAACCTTGTAAGAAAGTGCTATGATAATCTGAATCACAATCATCAGCATAGCCCATTACCAAAGGCCTAGGTATTGAGCCAAATAGATAGCAACATCTCATTCCTAGTAAAGTGGGCAGATAAGACTCTTGGGACAGACACAAAGACCAACAGCCAGCTATACCTAGAAGACATCTCAGAAAAATAGACATTTCCTGGGGAAGCTTTGATACAGTGGTAAAGCTACTTAAGAAAAATATAAACAACAACATAGAAAGCAAATTAAAATTGAAAAATTATAAAATGACAAATGCAAAAGCAAAATGCAATACCACACTTGCTGCCCACCAAGGAAAAATAGAGGGGACAATGAGATAGAGGAAATCAGAAGCCATCTGTATAAAGTTACTGGAATGAGAATAGAAGAAATTTTTTAAAATATAAATTTTTAAAAATATAAATAATAAATAAATAAATTTTTAAAAATATAAATAAATAAATAAATAATTAGTAAATAAATGTTTAAAAATATAAATGAGGCTATTCAGGATATCAAAGTGGAAATAATATCACAGGTTAAAAAACAGTGATGATGATCATAATGAAGGGCTTGCTCAGCAAATCTAGAGTAGACACAGATAACCCATAATAAAAGAACATTAAAAAAACCATGGATGCCCAAAATAGGAAGGAAATATAGTCCATGAAACAGATTCAAATAGATATCCAGGAAATTAAAAATTAAAAATTAAAAATTGAAAGTTTGCAAAACCTAAATGTGAAGAGGGAATATCAGACTTAGAAGACAGGATCATGGTTCCTGTCATGAAAAGAAAGATTTTGAAAAGAAAGATCTCTTGGGCCCAGGGATTTAGCTCAGTGGCATAAGTGCCTGCCTGGTAAGTGTGAGATTGTGAGTTTGATCCCTGGTACCAAAAAAAAAAAAAAAAAAAAAAATTAAAAAAAAGAGATCTCTTAAAAATAGCAAGGAACCATGAAAAAACAATTCAACTTCTGCAATATGATGCAAATAAGAATATAAGATTGACTGCAGTCAGTGAAAGTGCAGGAGTCATCACAAATGACATTAAAAAACTGTTCAGAGAAGTAATAGCAAAAAACTTCTCAAGCATGGGGAAAAAACTTGACATTCAGATAAATGAGGCATACAGTACTTCAATTACTAATGACCAAAATAAAACTATACCAAGCCATATTAAGATTCCAGAAAACAGAACAAAATGTTAAAAGCTGATAGAGAAAAGAAGCAAATCACCTACAAAGGAAAGTCCATCAGAATCACAGCAGACATCTCAACACAAACTCTTAAGTCAAAGAGAGCTTGCAGGCAAGTATTTCAAGCCTCAAAAGAAAACAATTTCTAACCAATACTGATGTATCCTGAAAAATTATATTTCAGAATTAATGGAGAAATAAAATACTTCCATGTAAAAACAATTCATGACACCAAAACCATCCCTCCTAGAGTTCTGAATGATATTCTAGAAAAAAAAAAAAGAAAGAAAAAAAGAAAGAAAAAAAAACCAAGCTCACAATTCTAAGAGTACCAACAGAAAGAAGCCACCAGCCAAGGGAAGCAATTAAATAGTGAGGAATGACAGGGAACCATCCATAGGAAAATTATACAACACAGACAAGCAAATATTTATCTGTTGTAACTATCAACATAAATGGCCTCAATTTACCAGTAAAAAGAAGCAGACTGACAAAATGGGTCACGAAATGAGATCTATCAATATGCAGCATTCAGTGAACACATTTAACTCAAAAAGAAATTCATAGACTGAAAGTCAGAGAATGGAAAACAATACCCAATGAAATAGGAACCCAAAAAAAGCAGTGGTAGTTATTCTGTTCACAGACAATGTGAATTCCAAGCTAACACTCATCAAAAGACATAAAGAAAGCTCCTACACACTCATTAATGAAAAACTACAAAAAGAAGAGATAACAATCATTAATGTATTTGCACAAAATATGGGAGCACCCCCCTAAATAAAACAAACATTAACAGATATGAAAAATAAAATAAAAGCTAACACAATGGTAATGTGTTAATGGGGTATTAAGGTACCCCATTGTTATAAATATATAGATGAACTAAACAAAACATCAACAAAGAAATATCAGAACTAAATCAAAGCTGTGAACAAATTGACTGAGCAGATATTTGCTGTGTATTCCTACTGACAACATCAGAACATGCATTCTTCTCAGCAGTACATGGAATGTTCTCCAAAATAGATCGCATTCTAGCCCATAGAATATGCTTAAATAAGTGTAAAAAACTGAAATTATCCCATGCATATTATCAGACTACAGTGCAGCGAAACTGCAAATCAATGACAAAAGAAATCATGACAAAACCACATGGAAATTAAATAACATCTTCCTGAACAATTAATGGGTCACAGTAAAAATTATAGGAGAAATTAAACAGTACCTGTGATTCAATGATGATGTCAATACAACATCCTGGAATTTATGGGGCACAATGAAAGCAGTCCTAAGAGGAAAGTTTATAGTGGTGAATTCTCACATCAGAAAAACAGAACAGCTCAAATAAATAACCTAATATGGAATCTCAAACTTCTAGAAAAAACAAAAATAAGCAAAACCAAAACTTACAAGGGAGGAAATTGTGAAGATAAGGGCAGACATTGATGCAATTGAGACTAAGAAAACAATACAAAGACTCAAGGAATTCAAGAGTTGGTTCTTTGAAAGACTAAATAAAATTGATAAACTCTTAGCTGAATGTATCAAAAAGAGGAAAGAAAGACTCAAATGCAAGCAGTTAGGAATAAAAGGGTAAAATCACAATGGATCCTATGGAATCCAGATCACCAACACCTACTTTGAGAATTTGCACTATAATAAGATGGGAAACCCTGAAGAAATGGACAGATTATTAGCTACATATGAGTTGCCAAAAGTGAATCAAGAAGATATAAAAATTCTAAATAATCCAGTATCTGTCAATAAAATTGAAAATGTATTTAAAATCTTACAAAGAAAAGTCCAGGTCCTAATATATTCACTGCTGAATTGTACAAGAAATTTAGAGATCTAATACCATTACGCATCAAACATGTTAATGAAACTGAAAGGGAAACAGTACTCCCAAAGTCATTCCTGGAAGCATGTAGTACCCTCATACCAAAACCAGAGAAGGACTCAACCAAAAAAAATAAACTACAGACCAGTCTTCCTAATGAAAATAGACATAAACTCCTCAGTAAGATACTGGAAAACAGAATGCAGCAAATCATCAGGAAAATTATACACCAGGACCAAGCACTATCTATCCCAAGGACATAGGAATGGTTCAAAATATGCAATTCAATAAGTGTAATACACCACATTAACAGAACCTAGTACAAAAACCTTATGATCATCTCAATGCAGAAATGCATTTGACAAAGTCCAACGCCCATTAATGATAAAAATTACAGAAAACTGGAGGGGATGATTTTTATCTTAGTCTGATCAAAGTCATCTATAACATAGCCAGCCTCATACTAAAACAGCCTCATACAAAAACTTAAAGCTTTTTCTCTAAAATCAGGAACAAGACAAGGATGTTCACTATCACCACTCCTATTTAATATGGTTCTAGAAATATTAGCTAGAGCAATTAGACAAGAAGAAGAGATAAAAGAAATAAAGATAGGAAAGAAAAAAGTTAACTTACCTTTATTTGCAGATGACACAATATTCTACATAGAAGACCCAAAAAACTCCACCAAAAGATTTAATAACCAGATTTGATCACTAAGCTAAATACAAAGTCAACTCTCAAAAATCAGTAACATTCCTGGGCCTGGTATTTAGCTCAGTGGCATAAGCACCTGCCTGGCAAGTAAGCCCTGCACAAAAAAAAAAAAAAAAAAAAAAGAAAGAAGATCAATAGCATTACTGTACACAAACAACAAACTCACTTAGGTAGAAATTAAAGAAAGCACACCTTTCACAATAGTACCAAACATATGAAATACTTAGGAATCATTGTAACAAAAGAAATAAAAGATCGATACATTGAAAACTACAGTACTTTGAAAAAGGAGATTAAAGAAGGTATCTAAAAATGGAAACATATTCCTTGTTTTTGGGTAGAAAGAACCAATGTAGTAAAACTGGCCCTACTCCCAAAATTGTTACACAGAGTTAATGCAAACCTAGTCATTAGCATACCTCACACAGCTAGAGAAAACATTTCTAAAATTCATTTGGAAACAGAAGAAACCTAGAATAGCAAAAATAATTCTGGTCAACAAAGGCAAAGCAGGGGGCATCTCAATCCCTGATCTGAAATTATACTGACAAAAAAAAAATCCTGCAGATCAGTGGAGCAGATCTGTGGGGTTGTAGAAACAACCCCAAATACATTCAGTCATCTTATCTTTGACAAAATTGCTAAACACAGTCACTGGGAGAAAAAGCCTCTTTAATAAATGGTGATGGAAAGATTCAGTTTCCACATGCCAAAGACTAAAACTAGAATCATGTATACCACTATGCACTAAACTAAAATCAAAATCAATCAAAATTCTAAATATTAAAACAGAAACATTAAATCTTCTGGGAGAAAAAAAATAAGTAGAACTCTTGAAGACACAGGTGTATGCAAAGACTTTTTGAAAAAAACCCTGACTGCACAACTGGGATCTCATCCCATTGAAAAGCTTTTGCATAGCAAAAGAAATCACCAACAGAGTAAAAAGACAACCCATGGAGTGCTAAAAAATCTTTATTAGTTGTTCTTCAAACTAAAGACCAATATCTAGAACATATAAAGAACTGAAAAAAATCAGATGTCCCAAATTTAAACATCCTATCCAAAAATGGTCACCTGAAATGAATAGACATTTCTCAGAAGAAGTATAAATACATGAAAAAAATTTCAACACCACTGTTCATTTGACAGATGCAAATTAAAACAACACTGAGATTCCATCTCACCCTAGAGAGAATGGCTATCATCAATACATAACCAAAATAAATGCTGGTAGAGTTGTGGAGGAAAGGGAACACGTCTCCATTATTGGTGAGAGTGCAGATTCGCGCAACCACCCTGAAAATCATTGTGAGATTCCTCAAAAAACTAGCACTAGAGTTCCATTTGATCCAGCTATTCCTCTTTGTATCTTCCTGAAAGAATTAAAGGCATCATATCACACATGTATACTCATATTTATAGCAGCAAAATATGTAATTGCTACATCCTGGTAACAACCCAAATGTACATCAGCTGACAAATGGATAAAAAAAAATGTGGGCTTTATACAGTGGAGTACTACTCAGCTATAAAGAAGGATGAACTTGAGACATTTATAGCCAAATCGATACCATACACTTTTTTTTTCATACCAGGAATCAAACTCATGAACTCACTAGCCAGGCATATAGTGTGCTGCTGAGCTATCCCCAGGCAAGACCATACTCTTAAATAAAATAAATGAAACAAATATGTATGTCTAAATTGTACCAATAAACCTAATTAAAAATAAATAAATAAAATAGTAATCAATCAAACAGATTTAATTAGCTAAGTAAGTTATATTGAATGACATTTATTTTTTAGTAATTTACTGTATGTTTTAGCTATTCAAATATCATAGTTGGCTTTATCTAAATTGTTTTCTAACTTTTTCTGGCTATTTTTAGATAGAGTCCCACTCTGTAATTCAGGCTAGACTTGAACTCACTTGTAGCCCAAACTGGCCTCAAACTCATAGTGATCCTCTTGCCTCAGCCTCCCAAATGCTGGGATTACAGGTGTGCACCCCCACAGTACCAATGATGTGTGGTGTGTGGTATCTGGCATCTTCTAACTTTCTAACAATGCTTTCTGAGTGACTTCTTTGTGCTTAATACTTTTTTATTGTTGCTTGTCCTTCAACTCAGTTATTCAACAAACTTTATTAAGTTCTTACAGAGCTCCAGACATGGTGGTAGTCACTGAGGATTCAACGGTAAATAAGAGTAACAGCTGGCTTTAAGGTACTGCCACACTAGAGAAGGCAAATAATGAAATACACATGCCTGAAATGCCACTAGTTCTTTGACAGAATTAAGTGAAAATACAGTGAAAATAGACAGGATAAGTGTTCAATTCTGCCTGCTTTGGGGGGCAGAGAGAAGGGGAAGGCAGTTCATAAAAAGCGTATTTCTAAAAAATGTAATCATTTACTTGGTAAGCATTTGGGCAAAAGCATTCCAGATGGAAGTAGCAATCTGAGCAAAGGCTTAGGCAGAATTAGATTTTGAAAATCTTGTTCATTTGATGCTTTTGTAACCATTAAAACTAAGATTATAAAGTAATAATACATTATGGGTTTTGGTATAAATTAATTATTTAAGCTCAAATCATATGATTTTTAATATACCTACCTTTGAACTTAATAATTTTTTCAGATATTTTAATATTCTTGAAAACAACCTTTGAAAAAACACATTAAAAAATCTATCTTTGCTGGATGCCATGTTGTGGAACTAAAGTCCCAGCTACTATGGAGCTGAAGCAGGAGGATGACTTGAGCCCAGGAGTCCTGTGCCAGCCTGGGCAACATAATGACGCCTCTTCTCTTAAGAACTATAAGGGCACGCATTTTTACTTTTGTCTGAGACTCCAGTAGTGCCTACCAGAACATTATTAGATCTTGTTCCCTCTTTTAATTTCAAATTCTCACATTTTGTCCACCGTGGGTTATTTGCATTCGTTTTGATTTTTTAAAATATTTCATGAAAAGCAATCTTAATGATTGAGTTTCCAATGTGTCCTTCCTTTTGTATCCAAGATGAGTGCTCCTCTTGCCTCACCTAGAAAAATCCATTGGATTTATATTTTAAAGATCACTTTCTCACATTGCTAAGTATGAATTGCTGAAGATTTTGGTGGTTGCCACCAGGGAACTGAGGAAATTCAACCTCTAGTGCAAAAATTGAGAAGAAAAAGTATGAAACCAAGGTAACAGAATGAATAGAAAAGAGGCAGGGATAAGACAAGTATCAAGGATGAAATGTAGGGGGAACTTGATAAAAATTGGATGTATAGGAACGTTCTCTATCTTGGGCCCCATTCTCCAAATTATGGCTCTCCTGACCAACAATGCTCCCTTCCTAGAGGAATCATCTTGCCATTTTACAACATGGCAAACTTTCCCTCTCCATCCTATGTCTCTTTAATCACATTATCAAGAGCACATCTATTTGTTTCTTCTGCCTTGCTATAAGCACAGTAGGTACTCGGTAAATACCTGTTGAAAGAATTCGAATGATCGATGCTTTTTAACATTGCCCTAAGGAAGTGTCCTTAATAGTTAAGCCAACAAAAGAAGAGTTTGAATCATCTTCCTTAGATATATTTTTAAGGTTAGGATACTCATTTTTCTATCCAAGATGGCATAAATGACTTAGGACCCTCTCCAATGACATGATTAACAGCTCCTTTCTGAGGAGAGTTTTATATATGTTGCTACTAATAAGAAGAGAATTTCTCCTGGGGCCATTTTCCCTTTTATGTGATTACACTGATATTTTAGAGAAAATGAAATTACTGTATCCCAGCTGGGAAGTTCTTTTGAATTTATAAAATGCAGAGATTGCTATAAGGACTATAAAGATGAGCTAGGACTCTTATCCAATCATCAATAGACAAATTTGGTTATTATAATTATTTTTACAAAACTTCTTCTGTGGTTACCTAAGTCCAAAGTTTGACATTAGTGTTGCCCCTGACAACTGAATCCAGAATTTCTCTGGGAATTACTGCACTTATGGTTAAAAAAAAAAAAAGATAATTACAATTGTGTGAAAATCTTAATATGTCTGAGTGTGATTTTATTAGATTTCCATGTAGTGATATCTTGATCCATCGTACCAGAAATTACTATTAGTATTCATTAGTATTAGTATTTTGGGCAAGGAGCTTTCAGTAAGGAGCCCCAAAAAAGGAAATTCTCTATATATCTTTTATATTCTGCCTTCCCTCTCTGACTGACTGGTATTTCGCTGAAGTGGAGTAGCCATCTGGCACAGAAGTGGAGCTCTCAGACCACCTCTGTATTATCTACATCTAGGCTTCTCAAACAAAATCATTAATAAAACCACATTAATAATAATCATTAATTAAATAAGCTATTTAAAAATTTTCTATGACTCAGAGCTACATACAATATTAAACTGATAACAGACTGTGACTCCTAAAAGAAATGTGCTTTATTCAAACCTATAAAAGAGAATTAACTCTGTGGAGCAAATGGAGCTTTGGGCAACTAGGACTTGAAGACTTTAAACTGAAAAGCAGATCATTTTATAAGACTGTTGCCTGATTTTTTGGAACACTGACAATGGACTGAGACTGTACACTTAGCAGAACTAGTTAGGTATCATCTAATTAGGCTATAAGTAGAGACAAGTACTATTTTCATGGGGGATTCTTTCTCTGTCTATAGTTTCCACAAGTTACAGGGGGAAGAAACTGTGAGGATGACCATTTTTATTTTTCAGAATTGAAACAACTACAAGAAGTGAATGACAGACAGCAGGCAACAGTCTGGTACCCCATGAGAAAGAGGCCTGAAATCCACTGACTGTGATGGGCTCCAGGGTGCCATCTTCCCGCTGGAGCCCGCTGTCTCTAACTGCCTTAAGACAGCAGTCATTGAGTCCACGGACAGGGAGAGGGGCAGAGCATAGAGACCCAGAGCTGAAAAAGGAGATTCCTCAGGCTTGAAGTCTACATTTGGACAAGGCTTCTGTTATTACATTTTAAACTTGGATCTTACCAGAAGCAAATAGAGGAAGACTATACTATAGTTAAAGGAAACCCTGTTTCCAAAATACGTTCTTCTCTCCAAAACTTTGCTGAGACAGTCTATGGTTAGTGAAGCTCTAAAAGAGTCCCTGCTCCCTAAAGCTATGCTAATAGGAAGCTGTCTTTGAAAGTTATGTAGCCCTGAGAAAGGCATCTTTACCACGCCACATTAGAAGGAAGAACCATGAGGTTCCCACGAGGGAATAGGAGACCTAGGAGATCCTTCCAGAGAGAATAACCAGGTTCAGCCAGATTATCCAACTAGGGAAGTTATTTCATAGGAAGACAGGGAGTTGTTGCTATTCCTGCTACGTGAAATTGCTTAACCATCATGGATAACTGATGACTCCCATCCAAATGGGATCTCATTTTCCTTCTTTGTATATTAAGGGTAAATCACTTGTTCTTTTGTTTATAGGCCAAGAGTCCTATAACACTTCAAACATTCACTGGTCATCTGTAGCTGATGAAAAGACTGCGTATTACCCATAGAGCTTGCATTTCAATCTGGATGGAAAAAATGCAGTAGACTGAAGTTCTCTCACCTGACCTATTCTTTGTTAGAAAAGAACTTGATGTGCTGATAAATGTTTAGCAATTGGCTGGGATAGGGTTGTATATAGTTATATACAGATGCAAATTTATTATAAAAGTTACTGCTACAAAGAATAAGTAATATATAATGTATAAATAATGATAATATATACTACTTTTTATTATAAATTCCTTATCATCAATTCATTCTTATAGAATACTTTTCCTTGACAAAGCAATTGACAAATGAATATTGTTCCCACATGAATAGCAATGGATATGTTTATGTTTTCATGAGTAAGATGAAAATGAAGCAAGGAAGATACATGTCAGTATTCTTTGTGTTCATTGATGCTGTAAACAACATTTTTTCCAGATAATTTTTATAAAATACTAGAATATTATTTCCTCAGTTTTTGGGCATTGTATAGTACAGGGCTTAGAGTTACAATATGCTTTTAATTTGCACTGAAAACATTTTATTCATGATTCTTAAGTATACAATCAACAAGACAGTAAACAAAGCCTTGATCCATAGTATTAGCTGATTCTTTTTAAATTATTTTTTTTTAAGAGAATGAAACAAAACATAACAGAATAAAGCAAATCAGAGCAGAACAAAGCAAGCAACACAGGACTTCACAACAAGATAACAGTATATCACAAATGGCTACCATAATGTCTTTTGTTTTCTTCAAAGTAGTTGACCTTCATACCCAATAATATCAAACATAACAAAATAGTATAAAACCAATCAAAAGAATGAAAGTATTACAGGACTTCAAAAGCAGATAATAGGAAATAAAGAATGTTTACTATAATATCTCATTTTCTTCAAAACAGTTATCTGTACTATCACATGTAATAAAATTAAATAAAACACAACAGAATAGAACCTATGAAAACAAAAGAATAAAAGCATGATTGGACTTCAAAAGAAGAAGATAGGAAACCAGCAATGGCTGATAATGTCTTGTTTTCTTCAAAATAGCTGTTCATGCCATCAAACATAATAAAATGAAACAAAACAAAATAATAAAACCAATTAAATAAAGAAATGAAAGAATTATAAGACTTCAAAACAAGATAATAGGAAACCAACCATGATTACCATAATATATCCCATTGTATTCAAAATAGCTGCCCATACTATCAGACAAAGTAAAATCTAACAAAACAGGACAGAGTAAGCCAGGGATTTAGCTCATAGGGCTGAGGATTTAGCTCAGCAGCATAAGTGCCTGCCTTGCAAGTGTGAAGTCATGAGTTCAAGCCCTGGTACCTAAAAAAAAAAGAAGAAGAAGAAGACAGAGCAAAGCCAAACCTATGCATCAGGAGATCAGAATAAAAGCAAGGGTAACTTGCCCATCAACCACAGAGAGGATAAGAAAGATACGGTATTTTCATACAACTGTTTTGAAAGCTACTCAGCTACAAAGTGGAATAATCTTGAAGCTTTGTAGGTAAATGGATGCAACTGGAGATCATGCTTGAACTCATACGAGTGAAACCTACCATAAAAAAAGAAGTTAGTGGGATTATAAAAGCACATTATACATTGTAAAAGTGATAGGGGAGGAAACACCAAGGAGGGAAAGGTGGTAACTGCTGTTAATTTCTTATTGTCTTGTTTTGAACTTTTGTATTGTTTTCACAATTTGGCTATGTTTGGCTTTGCTCTGTCTTCTTTTTTTTTTTTAAGATCTCTTAAAAATAACATATTGTTCATTCAAGGTTTCCATCATTTTCCTATGTTCCTCTTTTTTATCTCTGAACAATTCTTTCATTACGTTTGTGATTTTTTTCTTTTACCTGAGACATTATTTCTGATTTGATTGCTTTTCCAATCTCATGAAGTTGTTTCTCTACTTCAGTTGCTATCCTCTCAGAGATTTCAGGTGTGTAACTTCCATTTTCTTCCATGACTGTATCTTCCAGACTTGTTCTGTGTGGGCTGCAGCTCTGAGATCTCCTTCATCTTGACATTTTCATGGGTTCCTCCAAACAAGCTGGTTGTGGAGCCCCAGATACTTTCCACTTTTGCTGCCCCTCCATGGCGTAGGGGAATGGGACAGTCACCTGGGGTCCTCTGACTCCAGATTTACATGGAGGTAGCAGGACGTGGGGTGGGCTTCTCCAGACCTGTGCGGCTACACTGGGGCTTCCTCAATGACTAGGTGTGCATGGAAGTGGGGCTGCTTCTCTCAGCCTGTGTGTCTATACTGGGACTCCCGCAATGGTGGCAGGCACACGGAGGTGTGTTTGCCTGATTCTCCTGGTGTGTGAAAACTATTTGAAGGAATCAAGGACCTCCAGTGGTGGCCTACATATGTATGGGGCTTACCTAGCTGCGCGTCTCTGCTCTTGCTGGCTGCCTACAGGAAGAAGCCTTCTGGTGGTGGGGGCTGGCAGGACAAGGTGGATCTGCTGGCTGTCTCTGCCCATGCTGGTTGCCTACAGGAAGAAGCCTTCCAGTGGCAGCAGCTGGCAGGCAGAGGTGGATCTATCTGGTTCTCTCTGATATTAGCTGATTCTTGAGTTGTAAGTACTTCTCATAAGCCTGATTTAAAGAAGCATACCAATCCTGAGATACCATACTATTTTAAAGTATCTTTACTATGCAAGAATCATAATTGTAAACATCTATCACAAATGTTGTATAAATGTTGTAAAACAATAAGGAAGCAATAAATTTGTAGTATATATAAACTTTGCTTCTAAGATAATTTATTAATAGTGTCTTGGTTACTTATCTCTCATTGCTGGGACAAATGTATGATGCCCAAAATGAAAGAGGGAAGGTTTATTTAGCTCACTGTTTGTGGAGGTTTCGGTCATAATCAGTTGGCTCCAAGGCAGAGTGGCATGTCACAGGGGCAAGGCGGCATCCAACAAAAGTAGCCAGAGAAAAATATGGGGAGAGCAAGCCTCTATTTCTCCTTTATATTGCACAGAAGCCACCCCACTCCAGGACTCATACCACCTCCCTGCCCTCGTATTGCATAGGCTCAGGATGTTTACAAAGCAAGGATCCTAAATCCCTGCTGAATTACATGGTTACACTTCTAAACTTCTCATGTTAACACAATGAATCAACCATAACAAATGGGAAAATCCAATAATTGATTTTATCTATCTTTAACCATAAACACACAGAATTCCTGAAATTTAAATGATTAGCCTTAGAGAATTGGTACAGGTTTTATTCCCACTGAAATGAGATTATGCCTGAATGATGGGCAACCAAAGGGGCAGATCATAGCAAACAATGCTAGTTGTGCCCTAACAGATGTTCTGTTTCTCATTAGATGTGGCATACATCAACTTAAGGAATATTTCTTGATCTTCCAGGTAGATAGCCCTATGTTTCAGTCACTTCCCTATCTTTGGGACAAAGTGCCTGACACCTACATCTTAAAGGAGAAGAGGTTAATTTTGGTCCACAGTTGCAGTGGCTTCAGCCTTTGGTTAGCTTGCTCCAAGACAGACACCACACGGCAGACCAGCATATCGGAGGAGAGCAGCTCAAATCATAATGGCAGGAGGAAGAGTGAAAAGGGAAGAGCTGGGGAGGGAGATATGCCCTCCTCCAGTGACTGACCCCTGATCAGGCCCCACTTCCTAAAGCACAGTCAGCTGTGAACTCATCAGTGGGCCTGATAAGTATACACTAACGAGTACAGCACCCCTGTGACCCAGTCACCTTCCAGACACATGAGGCTTTGGAGAGGGAGACATTTTATTTATTTTTTTATTCATATTTTAAATTTGTTTTTGTTATGATAATAATTGTATTATCACTCCCCTACCATAGTCCAGAATTGTAATATCAACAATAACATTTTAGATGAACCAAGGAAATCTTTTTTTGTTAGTTTTGGTACTGAGTTTGTTAGTTTTTGTACTGGAATCAAACTCATGACCTTGCACTTGCCATGCAGGTGCTGTGCCACTTAGCTATATCCCTGGCCCAAATCAAGGAAATCTTAAAGGAAAATGTATTAAAGTTTATATTAAACCAAGTATTAAAACTATTTACACTAAGTTTTATAATACTTTTTATTTAAAATATTATTAGTACATGTACTAATGATACATGTACTATTGCATGTACGATTACATTTAGTATTAATACATGATGTACTAATTAGTACATAATTAGTACATGCTGTACATCATGATTGCATTCTTCATAGGGAACTGGTGCATATGTGGAGAACATTTTAGATCTAAAGCATAACACCCTGTGAAAAAATTCTGGCTAGTAAGATAAGTTAATGACATCAAATGTGACTTCCATAAAATATCCTTAAAAGTAGACAGAAGGAAACAGACATGCACTTTTTGTCCTTTGCCTGTCTCATTTATAGTGGTCAGATTAGATTATACCACAATAACAGTTGAATTCCAACGAATCAGAGGTTTCACATGACAAAGTTATTTCTCACTGCATATGCATTGGAGGTTGTTAGGGCAACTCTGATTCATGTATCACTTAGGGATTTAGGAGCAGAGCTCTACCGCCTTGCTGTACCATCTCAAATGCACAAGTTCAGCACTTGTCATGAGTGCTCTTTTATGCTTCACCCCAGAAATGCGACACTTCATTTTCCCTACAGCACATTAGTCAGAACTATTCATATAGTTCAGTCTAACTGCAGGGTAGACTATAACTATACCTTTATTATGTAGGAAGAAAAATCGTTTATTTTAAGGTCAGTAATTTTGGATTTCTTTTATAATCAAGTGTAATGTCTAACTGATACAATGGATACCAAATATTATAAGCATAATACAAGTAGTTAATAGCAATACAGAGTGCCTTATATTCTCCATCTGTTAGAAGGCCAGCAAATGAAATCAAGTTGAATTGTGGAAATGACACCTAGCTTTCGCTGGTCCAGGAGGAAAACACATTCTAAGACCCCCCAGAGTTCTTGTGTGGGCCTCTGTATCCAGGAGTTCCATGTTTTTGGATTTAACAATGGCAGATCATAAAACTTAAAATCACATCCACACTGAAGACATTTGTATTTTTTCTGTCATTATTCTCCAGAAATGTAGTATGGAAACTCTTCATATAGCATTTGTATTGTATTAGACATTATATATAGATGACTTAAAGTATGTAGGAGGATGTACCTAGGTTATATGCAAATATTTTGCCATTTTATATAAAAGCCTTGAGGTTCCTGGAACCACACTGCCATAGATACTGAAGGATGATTGCACTCCTAAAGCAGAGTGAGTCATAGAAAAATGTAGTTTTTACATGAGAAACAATTTTCAATATTATTTTCTCTTTTGCATTTCTAAAAGTTCTGACCTAATCTGTCTTGATGGGGTGAGAGGATGTTTAGAAATTAATGTTTGAGAGGAGATTAGAAATTAAAGCAGAAGATAAGCAGAGAAAGAGGAGGTAACATTCAGTTATTGACGTTAGAAGTCGAATTATGCAACAAGACAGTGCCCAGCATGCTAGCTTATTTTCTTGAGAAAGGATCTGACCAAATTCTTGTATGCCCTATTTACCACATCAAGGCAAGCCTGTTCTTAAGGCTGATACCCTATCAGAAAAAACCAAAGACATGACATAGAAAACCCACCAAACTGATCCCTGGAAATGTTAGGAAGAGGAGAGAAAGGAGACAGAGGAGGAGTTTGTAAGTAGACAGGAAAGTCTTTGTTTTGCCCTCTCTGGACGTAGGCTAAAAGGCAGAGGGAAACGTATTAAATTAGTGTTATATACCTGGGGGAAAAGAAGAGTAATTATCTCCACTGTACCTTATCTCCACTGCCCATTATCTGTACAGCCAACAATGTAACACAGAAGGTTAGAGAGAGACACTCCTGGCTTTCATATCCTTGAGCTTTTTTAAAGTCTCATGAGGTATGTATGATCACAATTAACATTTCATGGATTCAGCCACACCTGGGTGAGATGTTATGGTGAACTGCCAAGGCAAAGGGCTAAGACAACAACAAGAAACTCAGTGGGAGTTCAGTGAAACCGGAAGTAACTGAGTGAGGAAGCATGGAACAGAACATAGCAAGAACATCACTACTCAGAGGGATGGAGCTGAGGTCAACCCAGCCATGGAAGGCAGCATCTGAAGACAAGAGGACAAGAACTGCACAAGTGGATCAGGAAGAACACATCAGAGGAGCAGCAAGTGTCTCTTCGCAAGCCACTGTCTTCCTTCACAAAGATACAGGGCTCTCTTACTCCTAAATGCATGGATGTCATTGTGATGAAAAGAGCAGGAGCCTGGCATGGTGGCACACATCTGTAATCCCAGATCTTCAGGAGGCTGAGCCAAGGTAATCTGAAGTTCAAGGCCAGCCTGGGAAAATAAGTAAGATCCTGTGTCAAAATAACAAATAAAAAGGGTAGGGATGTGACTTACTACAAGAACACTTGTCTAGCATGCAAAGGCTCTGGAGAAAGAAAGCTTTTTGAAGTTAATAATATTCTGTCCCCGGAGAGATCAAACTTTAACTCAAGGGACTATTTATATTAAATTTAATGTAGATCAAACATTATTACTTAATTTATATTCCTAATAACCAGTTAGTATATGCTGAACTTCAAGGGGAGCATATGTAACTATAGACATAAAGGAATTGATGTTCTTGGTAGTATTAAATGCTATGACCTCATCACAGAGATTTACATTATGAGCTTTTCTTGATAAGATCTGTTTGCAACAATTTTCTACTAATGCTGTTTAGAGTGTAACTAAACAAAATTGTCCCAATATAGAGACTAGTGGCTCACTGGCCAAGGTGCTTAACTATGCCTCATACATGAGAAGTTTGCAAAATCAATACCAGCATTTCATCTTCATTTTCTCCAGTGGATTATCTGGGATGTACCAGCAAACACTCATACCACTGTCCTCCAGTATTGAAGAGGGGATAGGTACTCCTCCAAATCTTAACACATGTACATAGATACAGAGAAAATGTATGTGTAGAACTGGTCCATAATTTACAGGGTCCAGTGCAAAGTGGAGGGTTTCTTGTTCAGAAGCTATTAACAGTTTCAAGACAACAATAGAAGAGCATTGAACTATGTGCTTATTTTAGGCACAGAGCCCTGTGAGATGGCACAGGGTGCCCACTTATAAAGTCATAACCTGTACACGTGTATGCACGTGCTTTATGTGTTCTGTGGAGGGCAGTATTGTGTGATTCTTTTTTGAACATGTCAATGTATATTGATTTTATTCTCCTATCTTATTTTTTTAGAATTTAGATAGATCTGCTTCTGAAGGCTGACCCTTTTTTTTTTAATTTTCAACCTGGGATAGTGGTAGAAAACATGTAAAATGTGGTTACAATTTCTACTCATTAGCTACAGATTTAGGGGTCAGTACTCATTTTCTGTATGCCTCACTGTCTTGGTTACTTTTCTAACTTGTTTATACAAAATATCCAACATTCAACAATTAAGGAAGGAAAGGTTTATTTAGCTCACTGTTTGTGGAGGTTTCACAATCAGCTGGCTCCAAGGCAGGGTGGCAGGGCAATAGGGCAACTGTTCAAGGTGGCAGAAGATAACAAAGCAACAAGAACAAGAAAGGGGAAGAGCAAACATTTTTCCCTCCCTTTTATTGTACACAGGCTACCTCCCTTCCAGGGCAAGTGTAGCACTCACATCATCCTGACCTCCTCTTGCACAGGACGAGGATCTTTACAAAGTAAAGACCCTGGCTCCCTACTGAGTTCCTTACTTGAACTTTTAAACTTCTTAAGTTGGCACAGCTTATCAGCCATAACACTTACCTTCCCAGTCTGAAAAGTGGAGACATAAAAATATACTTAGTCATAGAGTTATTGAGATTATACTGTTCAGTTAATGTTTACAGATTGCTTAGAGAAAATCTCGCCTTATAGTGAGTGCTTGGTAAATTAAATATTTTAGAAAGTCCATGAGTGAGAACTTAAACTCAGTTCCTCTCTCTTATTCAGAACTGTAGACTTTTTCACTTCTTCAGAGGGGAACCATATGATTGCAGGACTATCTAGGTCAAGAAAGTCTGATAATTTCGAAGTCTCCAAAAATGTTAATGATCATTAACAAAATATTTCCTATTTGGGAAGCAAAGGACATGTGGGGCTATCTATCCCCATTCTGCATTGATGTTTCCTGCTTTATTTCTTTTTTATCATTATTATTGTATGGAAAAAATAAAGCAAAATTTCATGATAAAATAATAGATAATAACAATAGTTAATACATTGCATATTGTTATCTTCAAAGTAGTTACATGGAGTACAAAATATTAACATAAAAATTCTACAGATAACATTGGCACAAATCTTTCTTTTCAGTGAACTAAGAGAAACTAGTAAAATAACTATCTTATACTTCTTTCCTTTTCTCTTCCTTCTGTTCTTTCCCCTACCCTAGTTCCTCTTTCCTTTGAAACAAGTTTTTACCCATTTCACAATATCTGTCATACATTTTAGTTCTTATTTACTCTTTAAGTTTCTCACACCAGGGAGACTATATGATGTTTATACATGTGAGTCTGATTTATTTCACTTATGAGTATGATCTCAAGTTGCATCCATTTACCTATAAATGTTTCAGATTATCCTTCTTTATCTTTATTTATCCTTCTTTATGGCTCAGTGGTATTCCATTGTATAAAAAGACCACATCTTTTTTACCTATTCATCAGTTAATGGATATTTGGGTTGTTTCCAAGATTTAGCTATTACAAATTGTGGTGCTATACACATGGGTGCGCATATATCACTCTGGTATGATGTTTGAATTCTTCCAGGAAAATACTCAGAAAAGGAATAGTTGGATTGAATGAGACCTCTAATCCCAGTTTTTATGAGTCTCCCTACTGATTTCCACAGTGGTTGCACCAGTCTACATTCCCACTAATGGTACAAAAGGGTTCCTTTTTCCTTACAACTTCTCTAGCATGTATTACTCATTGACATCTGATGATATCATTAGTATACCTCACAGAACTAGAGAATATTCCTGAAATTTATTTGGAACCAGAAGAGACCTATAATAGTAAAACCAAGTCTGCACAACAAAGGTAGGGCAGAAGGTATCACAAATCCCTGACTTGAAATTATACTACAAAGTTACTGTGATAACATCAGTATGGTTCTGGGGAAAAAAAGACCTAGGATAAGTGAAACAGATTAGAAGATGCAAACACAACTACAAACACACTTAGCCACCATATCTTTGACAAAGGGGCCAAACATGTTCACTAGAAGAAAGATAGACTCTTTAATAAATAGTGCTGGAAAAATTGACTTTCCATACACCAAAGACTAAGACTGGATCCATGTCTATCATCATGCACTAAACTACAATCAAAGATAAAGATATTGAAATAGAAACACTAAATCTACAGGAAGAGAAAATAGGTAGAAATCTTGAAGATGTAGTTGTAGGCAGACTACAGGAACAAAACCCAGATTGCATTGGAAATACTACTGAAAATCAACAACTGGGATTTCATTACAAAGATTTTGTGCAGCAAAAGAAATCACCAGAAAGATAAAAAGGCACATGCAGTGAGAGAAAATTTTAGCCAATTATCCCTCTGACAAAAGACATACCAAGAACATATACAAAACTGAAAAAAAAAATCAGACCTCCCTCCAAATTCAAAGGTCCAATCCAAAAATGAGCATCTGAGATGAATATGTACTTCTCAGATGAAGAAATACAAGTGGCAAATATATGAAAAAATGTTCAATGTCATTGATCATTCAAGAAATGCAAATTAAAACAACTCTGCTTTCTTTAACTATAAAGTAAAAAAATCAAAGGAGAGAAAAAGTCAACAATAAAACACTAGTATATTTATTTAGTTGTCCTGGCTCTTTGAAGGATAGGAGTTGACTCACAAACTTGGGATTCTACTGACAAGATACAAAAGAAGAGCTAAGAAGCTATATTGCCAGGCTAAACGGCATATAAATTGGCAACACCGGAGCACTGTAAATTGGTGCTGCAACATCTAGCTGGGAAACAAAATTGTCTATGGAGAGGGAGACAGAGAGGGAGAAGATGACTGAAGAGGAGAGAAAAAGAAAGGAGCGGGGGAGAGAATATGAATCTTACCATCTGCTGACTCCAAGCACACATGGAATCCAGATGATTGTTGTGGTCTTTCTTGATTGGGACCATCAAGCATGCTTTCATTTCACATAATCTTGGCATCTGGTGTCCTTCTTTGATTTCCTTCCTTCACCTTGCCTCAGGTCTTCAAAGTTTAAATGAACTCATTTGGTTTTTCTTTGGCTATCCCTGCAGTAGTTTTTTTTAAAAAGTTTATTAAACTGTGCTGTTGATGACATTTTTCTCTTAAAATTACATTAAAATGAATATATGACTACCTAATTAAAATGAAAGTATAAGAGCCCCAGAGCCTTCCAGCAAAGGAGTGCCCCAGATAGTCACACAGTTGCCTGAGTTTCTGAGCTCCACCTAGTCCAGCACAAGGCCCTGACACCACATTTTAGGGGTGCACCCCAGACAGCCACACAGTCCTAGAGGTCCTGAGCTCCACCTAGCTAAGTGTAAGGACCCAGTGCCATGCTTCAGGGGTGCACCTTAGCTAGGCAAGCAGGTCTTGGTGGACCTGTCCTGCCCATCCCACCACAAAGCCCAAGTGCCATCCATTGGGGGAATGCCTGACCAACCTCATAAGGCATGGAGGAGTTGAGCCCCACCCAGTGCAAAGCCCAGGCACCATTCATGAAGTGCCCCAGGGAGAAGTATGATCCCAAAGAGATACACCCAGAGACCCTCTGCCATCTGGGAGGAGCCCTGGTGAGCCCAGGGATGGCAGAAGCACCACCCATCATTTTTCTGTCACCCCAGGGGCCTTGACTCAGAAGAACCCAGGTGGCTAGCCCACCCCTTCACACTGTAGGACAATCAGTGTGTGCGGGAAGTGCCTTGGACTTAACAAAGGAACATAGAGCAAAGTGCAGTCTCAGACCTCCAGTCCAACAAGAACAAGCCCAGGAGACATTGACATAGAAGGTACTAGAAATTGCACAACTGAAATTCCTGAAATGACAGCAACTGAAGTAAAAAACAAAAACAACTCCATGGGGCTACAGAGGAAATTAGAGAAGAAATAATCTCTCAAGTAAAAAAAAATAAAATAAAATTATAAACATAATGAAATGTTGAGCATACCTAAAGAAGACTTAGATAAAAAAGAATAGAGGAACATAAGAAAATGATGGAAACTTTCAATGAACAATATAGGAAAGAATTAGAATGTGTGAAACAGATTCAAAGAGATAGTCAGGTAATTAAAAATTCCATTGAAAGCTGGCAAAACTGCTTGAATGAAGCTGAAACTAGACTATCAGACTTTGAAGACAGGATGGAAGTTATGATCATGAAAGAAAAGATCACTTAAAAATAATGAGGAACCAGGACACAACAGTTCAACAGCTCTAAGATGATTCAAAGAAAAACAATATAAGATTGATAGATGTCAACAAAAAAGCAGGAGTAAATAACATAAAAACACTATTTGCAGGAGTAATAACAGAACATTTTCCAATTATGGGAAAAGAATCTGATACACAGATAAGTGAAGCATATAGAATTCCAACTAGCCTTAACCAAAATAAATCTACAACCAGACATATAATAATTAAGATCCCAGAAATTCACCATAAGAACAAAATACTAAAAGTTGTCAGAGAAAAGAAACAGATCACCTATCAAGGAAAGCTTATCAGAACCATAGCAGACTTCTCAACACAAACCATGAAGTCAAAAAGAGCTTGGAGTGAAGTATTTCAAGTCCTGAAAGGAAACAACTTCCAACCCAGACTGATGTACCCTGCAAAACTATCTTTCAAAATTGAGGAAAAAATAAACGACTTCCATGACAAAAACAACTGCTGAAATTCATGACCACCAAGCCAACAATACAAAGAATACTAAAAGATACTTGAGAAATAAAGATGACCACAATTTCAAGAACAACAACAGAAAGAAACAACAACAGAAAGAAACAAGCAGGGCCAGCACTTAGAAAAAAAAGAGAACAAACAGCAGGAAGATTACATGACAATAAGTCAATACCTGTCAGTTATAACCATCAATGTAAATAGTCTGAATTCACTGATCAAAAGAAACAGACTGGCAGAGTGGATTAAAAAACAAAATCTAACAATATGTTGTTTACAAGAAACATATTTAACTCAAAAAGAAATTCATAGACTGAAAGTCAAAGAATGGAAAACAGTACTCCATGTGACAAGAAACCAGAAAATAGCAAGAGTAGCTATTCTATTTGCAGATAATGTGAACATGAATCCAAGAATGATCTAAATAGATTTTTTTTAAAAAAAAAGGTCACTATATACTTGTCAGGGGAAAGTTCACGAGGAAGAGGTAACAATTGTTAATATCTATGCACCAAATATAAGAGTACTCAACTATATTAGATAACTATTAATAGGCATGAAAAATCAAATAAGCAATAACACAATTATAATGGGAGAGCTCAATAATCCATTGCCAAAAAGAGATAAATCAACTAGGCAAAAAATTAACAAAGAAATAACAGAACTTAACCAAACTTGTAAACAAATGGACTTAGTAGACATGTACAGTGTTCCACCCAACAACACCAGAATACACATTGTTCTAAGCTGCACATGGGTTGTTCTCTAATATAGACAATATACTAGCCCACAGAACATGCTTAGGTAAATGCAAAGAAATTTAAATTATTCCATACATATTATCTGACCATAGTGCAATAAAATTGGAAATTAATGACAAAAGGAGCCACAAAACTCCATAAACACATGGAAATTAAGTAACACTGTCCTAAACAACCATTCAATCACAGAAGAAATTAAAGAAGAAACTATACAATATCTACAATCTAATGAAAATGCAAATACAACTTACTGGAATCTGTGGGACACAATGAAAGCAGTTCTTAGAGGAAATTTATAACAGTGAATTCTCATATCAGGAAAATGGAATAAATACAAATAAAAAAACCTAATGCTGCACCTCAAGCTTCTAGATAAAGAAGAGCAAGTCAAGGCCAAAGCCCAAAAAAGGGAAGAAATTATAGAGATTAGAGCAGAAATTAATGCAATTGAGATGAAGAAAACAATACAAAAAATTAATGAATCAAAGAGTTGGTACTCTGAAAGAATAAACAAAATTGATAAACCCCTAGCCAAACATATCAAAAAGGGGAAAGAAAAAACTGAGACCCATGCAATAAGAAATTAAAAGAGTTAAATCATTACAGATTCTGTGGAAATTCAGAAGATCATCAATACCTATTTTGAAAATCTATACTACCATAGGATAGAAAACACAAAAGAAATGGACATATTCATGGAAACATATGAATTACTAAAACTGGATCAAGAAGATATAAAAATCTGGAATAATCCAATATCAGTTAATGAAATTGAACACTTAATTAAAAACTTACTAACCTAAAAAAAGTCCAGTTTCTGTTGGATTCACAGCTAAATTCAACAAGAAATTTAGAGAAGATTTAACACAAATGCTTCTCAAACTCTTCAATGAAATTGAAAGGGAAGCAATATTCCCTTACTTGTTCTTGGAGACAAGTATTATCCTGACACCAAAACCAGAGAAAGATTCAGCCAAAACACAGAACTATAAGACAATCTCTCTAATGAGCATAGGCGAAAAAATCCTCAATAAAATTCTAGCAAACAGAATGCAGCAAATCTTCAAGAAGATTGTATACCATCACCAAGTGGGATTCATTCCAGGAATGCAAAGATGGTTCAAAATATGTAAATCAATAAATGTCAATGTACTATATTAACAGAAGGAAAGACAAAAATCACTTGATCATATTGATAGATGCAGAAAAAGCTTTTGATAAAAATCTAACACTCCTTTATGGTAAAAACCCTAAAGAAAATTGGAATAGAGGGTATTTACCTCAGTCTGATAAAATCCGTTTATGACAAACGAACAGCCAATGTCATACTAAGTGCACAAATACAGATCTTTCACTCTAAAATCAGAAACAAGACAAGGATGTCCACTATCACCACTCCTATTCAGTATAGTTCTGGAACCATTAGCCAGAGCAATTAGACAAGAGAGAGAAATAAAATGAATACGGATAGGAAAAGAAGAAGTTAAATTTTCATTATTTACAAATGACATGATACTCTACATAGAAGACCCCAAAAGATCCACCAACAGATTTCTAGATTTAACAAGCAAATTTAGCACTGTAGCTGGGTACAAAATCAGCTCTCGAAAGTCAATAGCATTTCTGTGCACAAACAATAAACTCATTGAGAGAGAAATTAGGGAAACCACATCCTTCACAATAACATCCAAAAAAATTAAACATTTAGGAATCAATCTTTAAAAAGGAAGTAAAATATTTATATGCTGAAAATTACAGTACTGCAAAAAAAATCAGAAAGGAATTCAGAAAATAGAAAAATATCACTTGCTCATGGATAGGAAGAACCAACATAGTGAAAATGACCATACTCTCAAAACTGTTGTACAGATTTAATGCAATCCTGATCAAAGTACCATAAGCATACCTCACAGATCTAGAAAAAACATTCCTAAAATTCATCTGGAACCACAAGAGACCGAGAATGGTAAAGGCAATTCTGGGCAACTAAGACAAGGCACGAAGCATCACAAACCTTGACCTGAAATTATACTACAAAGCTGCTATAATAAAAATCAACATGGTACTGGAAAATAAACAGACCTGAGGATCAATGGAACAGAATACAAGATACAGACACAACTACAAAAACACTCACCCACCTTATCTTTAACAAAAGGGCCACACACATTCACTGGAAGAAAGCCTCTTTAATTAGCGGTGCTGAAAAAATTGACTTTTCACATCCCAAAAACTTAAACTAGGCCCATGCCTATCACCATGAACTGAACTAAAGTCAAAATGGATCAAAGATCTAAATATTAAGACAGAAACACTAAATCCACTGGAAGACAAGGTAGGTAGAAATCTCAAGAACACAAGGGTAAGCAGAGAGTTTATGAACAAAAACCAAACTGCATGGGAAATATTTTAAAGAATAAACAAATGGGATATAATTTTATTAAAAAGTTTTTGCACATCCAAAGAAATCACCAACAGAGTGAAAAGAAAACCCACAGATTGGTAAGAGATTTTTGCCAACTGTCACTCTGACAAAGGACTTCTATCTAGAACATATAAAGAATTTTAAAAATCCAGGTCCCCCAAAATCAAAGACCCAGTCCAAATAAGGCTATCTGAGATGAACACACAATTCTCAGATGTAGAAATACAAGTGACAAATAAATATTTGAAAAAATGTTCAACACCATTGATCATTCAAGAAATGTAAGTTGAAACAACACTGAGATACCATCTCACTCCAGAAAGAATGGCAATATCAAGAAATCAATCAATTACAAATGCTGGAGGGCTGTGAGGAAAAAAGAACACTTCTACATTGTTAGCGAGAGTGTAGACTCACAAAACCATTGTGGAAATCAGTGTGGAGATTCCTCAAAAGCTAGGATTAGAGGTTCTATTCAACCCAGCTATTCCCCTTCTGGGTATTTTCCCAGAAGAATTGAAAACATCATATCACAGTGATATATGTGCACCTATGTTTATTGCTGCACAATTTGTAATAGCCAGATTTTGGAAACAACCCAAATGCCCATTAACTGAGGAATGGATAAAAAAGACGTGATACTTTTATACAATGGAGTACTACTCAGCTATGAATAAGGATAAACTCGAGGCTTGTATAGTAAATAGATGCAGCTAGAGACCACATTCATAAGTGAAATAAATCAGACTCCCATGTGTAAACACCATATTGTCTCGCTGGTGTAAGAAACTGAAAGTAAGACCCAAAGGTTACTATAGATACAGTGAAAGAGAAAAACCACTCAAAGGGAAATCATATTGTTTGATCAATTTTGCATGCCTGTCTGATAACAACATGTAATATAATAACCATTGTTAAATTCCTATCATCTTATTTTGAAATCCTTTATCACTATTTTTGTTATTGCTATCATTTGACTTTTGTTGTTTTTATTTGTTTGCTTGATTGCTTTCTAATTTTTCTGTGCTTTTTTCTCTTTAAAATAAAAAACAAATTAACATATAAAACTACCTACTTTTTAAATTATTTGGTCCATAGATGTCCTAATATCTCTTGAACTACCTGGATTCTGATCTAAGAGAAACTAGAGTTTAGAAAGGTTAACGCATACCCTGGTGCCCAGAAACAAGAAGTATCACGGAGAAACTTGGACTAAAAAGCAGGTGATGGCCACTCTCCAGGAATGGAATCGGGTAGTTCTCTTCAACGGCAAAATGAAGATGGGAAAATGGTAGGATGAGAGTTTCCTTAGCACTCCAAACTGGTGGGAGCTACACTGGACTAGCAACAAATTACCAACAATTAACAAGGACAAATCAGACTTGACCAAAATAGGTCTAACTACTCAACTAAAATCTCAGTAGCAACAACGTGAGGGTTTCAGGAAGTTACTAAACCTCACAGCCTTAACCTTTATGGCCCTTACGAGTAGCCAGAGGCGCAGTGGGGGGTCAGGAGCACCAGAGTACTAGAAGGGGACACATAAAAAGTAGTTGTGCATGGAATCCAGGCTTGCACAAGGAGGCCAAGGGACCCAGAAGATACTGAAGGACAAGAAGAAGGAAGGGCTGTGCCTCAGTATGGAGTAAGAAAAGGATTTCATGAATATGCACGAGAGGATTGGTTAATAAAATAGTACACACACACACACACACACTCATTTTCATCTAAGGGTTTTAAACATCTATAGACTTTCAATTTGATTTTAAATTCCTCTTTTTAAAAAATAAATTTAAAAAGGGACTTCTCTTGACATAAGCTCTGAAATGCTTAAAATGTTCCCTGTAAAATTTATAGCCTTTTTGAGTGGATGTTTTCTAATATTTTCAGTTACAGATTTATGGCCGAAATTTTCATAGGCTTGAATTATCTGTTTAATATTACAATGATTCTTGTAGGGAGCCATCTGTTATATGATCAGGCATGGAAATTCTTTACAGGGCTTTACATCAGCACTTGCTCCAATGTTTGTCATGCCTCAAATACCCTCAGGCATTTGTGTTTCCATTTAAAGGAGGAAGGTAAAGGACAGAGAGGCAGGACATGATGTCTCCCTGATTATTCAGTGGCTGTTACTGAAAACACTGTGCTCAGCATATGGTTTGCTAGATTGTCTTTTCCCTGAACTACCCTCCACGCTTTCTGTTACAACGACCTAACACTACCCTGAGAAAAATGACATTTTGTTAACCTGACTCTCCTCTCACAGTACACTTTGCTCATTGCATGAATCGACTTTTTTCTTCAAAAGTGTTATATCTTTTTTTAAAAAGAGCATACTTCATTTCACATGTCCCCCCCAGTAGTATTCCCCTGTACACTATTACATTTGAGCTAAGTTTGTTTTACCAACTAGGTTTCAGCTCAAGTTCTCACTGTGGCTGGAAGCTGCCTGGAACAGTAAGGTGGGAAAGATTTGGAGGCTGTGTTCGCACTCAGTAATGAGTACCCTAACTGATTACTTACATCTGTGATGGGTGTAAACTAGAGACTATGGGACATATGTGTCACTTACTTGCCATCTCCTAAAGGTTTGTTTGTCTGAAGCTTTTCCTTGTTCTCTCCCACCTTTCCCTTGTTCCTGGTTCATTAATAAGCACTGGAAAGTGGCTGGCCTTGAGGTAAGCATACAGCATAAAGTTAAGTCCTCTGTCTGGAAAACTTGAGCCTGACCTCACAATAATATCAACAACAATAATATCAGCTACATGGCTTGAATGTTTGTGGTGTTATGAGCACTACTACAGGTACTTTGTAAATACTTTGTAATTTCGTTTGCTCCATACAACGTTCCATAACCTAGATATAATTCACCAGGTTTAGAGACTAGAGTCAAGAGAGTTATGTAACTTTACTGAGTTCATTTCTTTGCTCCAAGCATCCTTATTAATTCCTACTGCTTCAGACTCCTAGAATCACCACTGCCTTTCATACCTGCTCAGTTATTTCCCTCCTTACATTCATATCGTAGTGCAGTTTCCCTCTAGTCATATCTCTCCTGTCAAGAAGTCTGTACTGATAAAGCAGACACAAATGCCACCCTACCTCAGCTAGGTTGGGCACCCCGAGTTCTTGAGCTGTTTTCTTTGGTCGTGATACATTACCCCCTATGACTCATTTTGGATAATTCAGCCAAACTTACTTGTCAGTTCAATTTTTTCAAAATTCTGTTTTCATGGTTTGGTGAATTCTGCCTTTTTGATTTAATTTGTTACATTCTTAAGCTAAGTAGTAAATCCAGAACACATAAGTGGGTAATTTTTCAATTGTAAAAGTAAATAATGTATGCCATCTATGTAACGCTCCTTCTATGACAATTAGTTCTAATCTTAGTAGTGATATACGGTGAAATGAACTGAGGTCATATCCCTCTGTATAAAAGTGAAAGAGACAACAGTAATTTTTAAGGGTGGCTGTGTCCAATTCCTTGCATCACGGAGGACCTGTGTGAGGTGGACAGCAGAGTAGTGGCTTCGGCCAGAGAGAAAGCAGTCCGGGACAGGTGTGTGGTGACTAAAGCAGGCTGGAGGGTCCCAGAGAAGCAGGTGGAGGGGGTGGCGTTGCACAGTGTAGCCAGGTGGGCTCCAAAGTGCTAAGTGCACACTAGCCTAGAAAGGAACAAAGGTGGGGGAAAGTACCATGGGTTGGGGGACGCACAGGAGTAGGGTCTGGGGAGGGGATTTGGAGGCAGCAGTCAGCTTTAGCGGCCCTTCCCTCCAGTCTTGGCCTCCTTGAGCCCCCAGTGTTGCACTGGGATGGCCGCCAGGTTTGTGGTGGTACAGCGCCCCCTCCAGGTGGAGCAGGTGTGACCACTGTGGGCGGGCCATTGTTTCTGGTCAGTGGTAGGATGGCAGATAATGGGCTTTGAGGACCAACATGGTGCTGTTGATCACTGGCTTTAAAATTCTAGATTACCAATACCATTGGTACGGATGTGACTCAGCAAGTGACATCCTCCAGCTAATTTGTCTGATGATAGGTAGACCTGATGACATCTTCCACTTACACCTTCTTAGCAGCCGATAATAGCTTACTTCCTCTAGAAAAAAATAATAGGCAGAAATTTGAAAAGGAAATGCCTTTATTGTTTGGAAACAAAACTGGATGAGCAGTACTGTTGCTTACATGCAAATTAAATAACAGGAAAGGACAAAATCAGCCTAAGTTAATACTCTGGATTCTGTTTATGTGTCTGTTTTCAAGGCTGGTCATGCTATTTTGCCTAAGCAAAGCCTTTGTTTGCCTTGTTAAGATTTACTTTGCCTTGAGATGTTAGCACAGGAAAGGGTTTGGCAAACTTGTCTCTCTGAAGGGAAAATTGAGAAGTGAGAAATTCAAACACTTACAAAATAAAAAGATATTTGCTTTTACTAAAATCCATTTGGGGTCTAATATAGGTTCACTCTCTTACTCAGCAATTGCTCGGACAGAAGAAATGCAAATCCATCTACTCACACCCTGACTCATCCATCCCCAAGGACTGATGTTAGCAGATGTTTGAGTTGTAAGGTTAGATTACCAACACCATTATCACAGAGTCCAGTGCTCCTCACTCTAATTTTTTGTGTTTGTATGTATGTGTGTATAAAGAAGGCAATTCATACACAGAGGTTTGCATCAATGCTTTCCTCTGTTTTCCCCAGAATAAGTAAGACAATATATGTTTTGGCTATCACCTTAGCAGCGACTTTCCATTTTACTGTCAGAACAGCTTTGACTGAAGCTCTCCAGCTCTCACCAAAAAGCTGGCATCTTTTCTTAATTTCTCAGCTTAACATAGTTCTAAAGCCTTCCCTCCTTCTTGTGCTCCCAGTTCCAAGAATAGATAATTCTCCTTCTCAGTTCAAACTGGATGTTTCAGACTTTTAAAAACCTCTCTGTGCTTGTATCATCTATTTGAACCCTTAGGCATTGTAGTTGTACTAGTATGTTTAGATACACCTAACACTTGCTTTTCCTTTTTCCTTTGCCAACTGACTCATTTCCCACTTGTCACTACACATGTTCAGGTACTTTCATGCTGTTTGTTCACATTCTTCTTCTACGTCCTACAAAAGCAGAGAGTTAAAACAACACTTCTTATCTTCTTTGCCACTCACAATGTGTCTTAATTTTTTGGAGATATTAGTAAAATTCCCAGTGGCTGTCACATAAAGTCAAATTCTCCATTAAATGTTTCCTATTACTATCTGCTAACCCCCCAACACAATTCCAAGTCCCCCTGCTAATCTTTGTTTCCCTTAAATTCCACAACCAGACTATTTTGCTGCATAAGAAAGGGTCTCTCATTCCACCCCTCCCCAATCACTCAGACCTCTCCTGGAATGCATTCTTGCTTATTTGCCAACTGGAATGATTTTAAAAAGGATTTAACATGAGTGGGGGCTCATTCCTTCCATGTTCTTCAAAGTACTACTTACAGTTAAATCATTTTTGAATTAGGTTAGAGCCAGCCATTGCTCAAAGATAGACTTAAAAATCCTTTTAGCCTATTTTTATCTCTAATTCTTTTCCATTAAAACTTTTGTATAATATGTTAGTACACTTAGTACATTTTCCTGACTTAGAAACTAATTATGAGTGTTAGAAATCAATTTTGGGTCATGCTGCTAGGCTGGTGCTGTGTTGCTGTTTGACTTCGCACAGTACATTAAGGAACACAGGCAGCGTCCCCGTCTCAGGAGAGAGGAGGAACACTGCGACCCTGGAGTTTAGAAGAATATGTAAATTTCTTGTATCTGCTAAATCATGTAGCTCAAAGAAACAAAAATAACCCTTCCTTTTTCTAGGTTCACAAAGGAATGCAAGCCTCTAAATTAGAGAGCAAACTATCAGTTAGGTCTCTACTTTCTACTTCCTCCTTGCTCCCCACAACTGAAATTCAGAATTATCTCATAGCTTACAATTCAGTTCATACTCTAATCAGCTTGATAACTCTCTGTTCATGTTGAAAAAATGTAGTTCAACCCATCCTTAGTAATTTTTCTCATGGAAGTTGGGCCAAGACAAATGATATCAGCAGTGAATGCTATGTTTTTTTTAGCAGCTTTAGAAAATGTAAAATGTTTAATGATTCCCAGTCCTACTAACAAAATCTATCTGTGTGTGAAACATTTCTCTATTGGTTATTTTTCAGCTAATTTCATTAAGCATTATATGAACATTTATCAATAGATTTTTTTTCTCTTTTAAAAAAATTTCTTGTTTTAGCTTTATTTTTAGAAACTTTTTTTAGATATAGTAAGGTATCTTTTGATTTCAAAGTAAGTCATTTTCTGAGAATGGAATTATAGGCAATGTTGTAGGATAATATTTCAAAGCAAACAATGTTGTTCATACTATATTTTAGCAAAAATATTTTAAATCAACGTGTGTGAGGAAATCTCATTTTCTTCATCTATCTGTTATCTATTTATCATCTATCTTTTAGATGAATACACACATATTTAGAGAAAGCTATCTAAGATAACACAACAAAATCTTCACAGGAAGTAGAATTATAGTGGCTGATTTTCATATTTTTCCTGAACATTTTTTAATCTACTTTTTTTCCAGAGAGGATATATTACTTGTGTTAAAAACATTCTAAAGTAAATAATATTTTTATTATCCTTTATCACATGCTATGGATTATATCCAGCAAAGATATAAGTACTCTTTTGTCATTAATGACTGAAAAACTAAGATTGTCCTTAATTACCTCCATCTTTTCATTTTTTAAATTTTAACTGATAATTTACCAGAGTCAATAATAAAAACTGCTTAACAGAAGGACAAGATAGTTGTTTCACTTTTTTCAGAAAATGATTTGAGAACACAGAGCTCTCTGCCAGCTGTCTGTTCTAGCAAGCAGTAGAAAGATGGCGTCCTGTTCCTGCCATGGAAAAGGTACATCCGGAATAGAAAGGACTTAGAAGCTCATTCCCTCATCATTCTGGACTCCCTGCCTAATAAATCTGATAAAAAGTGGACATTATGGCCTTCGCTATATGTTTGTACTCTTCTAAATCTCTTTTATGATGGTAACAACTAATACCTCCATTTTGTGTATACAGAAACTAGGGCACAAAGAGGATTGCCAAACATCTCAGCCAGCAAACAGTGCATCTGGGGTCTGAGTCAGGTAATCGTCTCTAGGCCTGCCTTTTATTTACTTCTGCTGATAGGTGATCCAGTTTCTATTTATATACTTCTACTGATAAGAAATGTCCTACCTCTGGTGATAGCTAATTCCACCCTGAGACTCTCTGTCCTACCTAGAGTTGTATCAAGATATGTGTGTGGCCAGGCCATAGAAAAAGTAGAGGGATAGCTCTGTTGAGATCCTTCCTTTTCCAAAGCAAATCTTGGCTGGAAGACTTGGGTGAAGACATATTGATCCCTTTTATCTGCAGGGAGTACATTCCAAGACCCCAGGGAATGCCTAAATTGCAGATGGTAACATATCTTGTATATACTGTTTTCCTATATACACATATATCCATGATAATATGTAATTTATAAAGCAAGAATAGGGAGAGATTAGCTGGTAAGAAAATAGAACAACTACAGACAGGCATTATAACAAAGGTTTTTGTGAGTGTGATTGATCTCTCCATTTCTCCTCCTTTCTTCTCTCTGGTTTCTTCTGTATATCTTACTATATTGTACTTATATCCCTTGTTCATTGATCAGAGTAACTGGACCATGAGTAGCAGACCCATGGATCAGGGTAGACTACTGTGGTTCATTTGGAGGTGATCTTGCAACGCAGGAGTGAGAGAGTAAGCAAAGTAAGACAAAAGAGAGAGAGAAAATGCGATGAAGAGAACATTAAGTCTCAGTTGACCATCCCCAGGATCTTCCTAGGAGTCCTGAAGAGTCAGCCTCTCTCAGGGAAGGAGAGCTTGGTCTTTACTAATGGCCACTTCTTGTTTTCAGTAGGTGCGACATATCCCCAATCCAGTACTTCCAGCTGCTCTACAGGTAGCCTCAGGAGGGGAAAAAAAGCCTGGTGCTACAGCAACCGCTCAGGAGAGACACCGCAAAGCTCAGGGCTTTGGCTGGGTAACTGTCAGTGTGTGTGGAAACTGTCCACAGACCTGCAGGAGAACACAAAGTGGGCCAAGAGTTACAGGACAGGCCCTCAGCAGTGCCTCTTTCAGTGGCTCCTCAATGTTACCAGAGATCTTTTTCAGTGTGTTTTGTGAGGAAAGACTGAAGAGTAGTCAGAGGATCTCATAGTGGAGTTCTAGGTTTCAAGGTTAGTCAGGGAATCTCACTTGAAGGCTTTTTAGAAATCTCTGTTTTCATGCTGTACTCAACCCTTTTACGTCAGAAACTTAAGCAGCACTGTCCAGCAATCTGTGTTTTAGAAGCCTTCAAAGTGATTCTGATGTACATTAAAACCCTGGGGCTTTAAAGATGCAAAGGGCCCCATCCCTAAGTTACTCTATCTCCCGGGGAAGGCTGAGACCCAGAACTTTCCAGCATCAAATATCTAGAACCCATACTTTCCCACATAGGTTTGTATATTAATTAGGAGAAATGCTAAGTTGCTATTACAAAAAGAATCCAAAAGATTGTGAGTTAAGAAAGCCAGTTTTTCTCTCAAGTGACACTTTAGAAAGTACAGGCTGGTTCCACAATATCCCACAGGGACCCCTGGCATTTCCATCTCCAGCCTCTGCCACCTCCTTGGGTGGTGTCTTCATCTGGGTGGCAAAAGCTAGGTTACTGTTTTATCCAAATGTTGACCATAGGATGCAGGACAGGGGCAAGGCCAGAAGCTCATTTTAATTTGCAAGTGATACAATAGTTGAACACATCATGCTTCTTCTAATATTCCATTATTTCAGACACGGTCATATAACCATGTGTAACTTCGGGAAGGCTGAGAAACATAGTCTCCATCTTTGTTCTAGAGGAAGTTAGTAGACAGTCAGCACATGTGCTACTGTTCAGACCTTCCTAACACTGGAATACTGCTATTATAGTTGGTTTGATTTTGTATTTACTTATATCCTGCCTTGTTGCAGTAATGTATTAAGGCATCTTTTATAAAGGAATTAGATCGTGGCTAAATGGTTATTAACACACACATTATCATGAAGGGAGGAAATATAAGGCAGGAGTATTTAAAAACAAATATATGCTCAGGTATAAGAGACCAGATAGCTGTCATCCAGTAAAGTGTAAGTTACTGTGGGAATGAAACAGAGCGTCAAAGTGACTACATGTTATATGGGAAAGAAAGGTGAAAATAAAGGATGAATTCAAAGGAAGGTGATAATAGAAATCGAGCCTAACTGAATTCCCCTGGCTTGGCAGGGTCAGAGGATGGATACATCTATCCTTTATCTCTGGGTTCCAAATACGTCCAGCCAAGACACTTGTCCTGTAGATTATTTCCAAGTTTTGGCTTCCAAGGGACTGACATTGGATGGTCAGTCCATGGATGGTCATGGTCCATAATTCCTGGAAAGATCTGGAAGAAACTGAAGGCTTCGTCCTTCAACAATGCTGGGCCAGGAAACACTAAATGACTACAAGTCCAAATGGGAGAAGTTTATCTTACTATACTTGCAAAAAGCAAGTAAAAATCTGGGTGGAAATGGAGCAGAACACAACAAGGTAAAAAGTCAAATGAGATGAGGGATTTCTGAGAACAAATTTGAATAGTTACATTTTCATGTGAATGGACAAATTCTACAGGTGACTTGAAATATCAGAAAGAATCAAGGAGGCTGTGGGAAGGTAAGCACTGAAACCATGTTTTTCTCAGTAGTGTAACTCTCAAAGCCAAAAGCAAAGAACCAGATCCCTATTATTTCTTGAGTAATGTGTCACCTCAACACAGTCTCTGGGTGCAGATTTAAAATAACAATTTAGAATAGATCATAATTAGAAAGCTAATTAACTGAAGCAATGCATAATAAAAGACATAGGCCTTGAATTGTGCCCCTGAAGCCAGCTGACTTGTGCTTTTGTATTTTTCTTCCAGGAGGAGGAACTATAGATTATATCTAAATATATCACAGTAAACCTAACAAATAAGCATGAACACAATTAAGCCACTCTGCATAAAGCAAAAAGCTTCACCAACCTCAGCAAGCAGCAGTGTTCTTTTAAATTTAAAGCTTCTATAAAACCTAAAAGAAAACACCAATCAACAACCCTTTATCCTTTTAATGAAGACCAGCAGCTCTCGTATTTTTATCTCTCTGTGCTTAACAGTATACAGAAATAGCCTCTGAGTATGCTGTTTTCCCTCTGCCCACCACAGAATTAGCAGAAAAATCATACATCCAAAACTACTAGTCTCTATTCCTTCTTTTTTGACAAGCTAGAAGTGTTTAGCTTTATTTAAAGACACTCACCTGCAAGCATAATGTGCTCAGTTTCAGGTATGTCAAAGAAATAGACCTTTGTAGATATTTTAAAGGTCTCGGCACACTTTAAGTTTATTACGTACAACTTTATTCTTGGCAAAACCGCAAGCGAGCCTCATGGAGCTTGTCTGTTTTACCCTGTTTTTCTTTCCATGCTCTGAGCCTTTTTGTCCTTTTACCTTCTGCGCAGGTCTGGATACTTTCTAATGTGTGGTGTCTGTGATCTAGGCCTACACTCTAGATTCACACTACCTGAAGTCTCCTTGAGGTTACTTAGCTCTCTGGACTCCAATTTCTTCTTCAGCAGAATTAGAACAAACCTAATAGCTTGTGAAGATTGAATGAGTTAATATTGCAAAGCTCCTTAGAACAGTGCTCAATACATAGAAAGTACTCAGCTTGAGATATATTTTTTCATTATTGCTTCTGATTGCTCAGTGAGACACTATGATACCCCCAAATTGCCTGAACTGTGATGATAGTGTCTGTCTGTCTGTCTGTCTGTCTCAAGTCTCAACTTCCCTTACATCATTTCCTCAACCATTGCCAGGGACAACAGGATAAGCATAGTTTGGAACAGGGCTTTTCAAATTTGAGCATTCTTGTGAGTCATTCAGGGACCTTGTTAAAATGCAAGTTTGGATTTACAGTGTCTAGAGCACAGCTTGAGATTGTGCTACTGCTGCTCCACTGGCCATACTGAATAGAAACAGTTTGGTAGCACCTAAATCTAGATTCTAAGCTACTTTGAGGGCTTTTGGACTTGATGCGAGTTTCTCAACTTCTGCCAGTGCATTTAATTAACCTATAGGGTACCTTACTGGATCAGCATAAAGATAGAATGAAGTAATAGATGTAAAATGTTCAGCAAAATGCAGATAACAGTAAACTTTTAGCAATCAGTAGCTGCTGTTAGGAACTGGTCCATACGTGTTAGTTCCCAAGGGAATTTGTGTTTTATAAGAGAGCAGGCCAGCTGAATTTACCTGCTTTAATTAATAGTTGTAATATCAAGTAAAGAAACCGAAGATACCCCTGGCCAACAGTGTTATTGCAAACAGTTTCCAGGAAAATGTAAGGCTAACTCTCAAACTCCTGCCAACAGCCAGCAATATAGTTCCATTCAGAATTTCAATGATGACTTACACTTTTGGTTGAAATAAAGTAACAGACAGTTATTTCCTACCTGAAATATTCAAACATCCAAAACAAAAAGGTAAAAGCTGAAAACCAAAAAAAAAAAAAACTGTATAAAACTGCAGTTTTAAAAGCACCATACTCAGATAATGAAAGCTGGTGATTTTTAAGAGAAGGAGACAGTAAGATGAGACCCTTTCTCAGGTTACTGATTCCCTTGGGAGAATTTCCAGGCCACAGTGCAAGGAACAACAATTCTGGTGGAGTCTTTCTTTGACCCAAGGAGGCAAAGCTAAGTCTCTGAGGTGTCTTCGGTGGTTAGATTTTGAAAACAGTACAAGAGAAGAATAGCTGCACAAAAGAGCTCTAGAAACTTTTAGCCAGTCCTGCTGGAGACTCAGTGGAGTACTGATTGGTGCTTGCCTGTGAGGAACACACCTGAGGCTGAGACAAGAACTAAATGGGGGGGACTGAAGGCACAGAGCTGGCTCCCCCACCAGGTAAGGGGTTAAACCCTGTGAATGTTGTTATATTTCCAGCCCTTTATAAATTTGATTTTGAGACAGGGTCTTACCAAGTTGTCTAGGTTGTTTCAAACCTACAATTTGCCTGCCTCGGCTTCCAAAATAGTTGGGTTAACAGTTTGAGTACCACTATATCTGATATCACCTAATAAATCTTTAAAATCAAGACCCAATCAAACCATTTCCAAAATAATTTCACTGTATTACAGAATAAAAATTTTCAGGATCAACAAGAGAAGAAATCAAATTTTGGCACAGAATCAAATATGATACCAAAATGCAAGAAAACATGACACATAATAAAGAATTAGAATTAATTCAGAAATGACATAAATATCAGAATTAATGGAAAAACAGCTATTTTAACTGTATACTACATAGTCAAAGCTTTAACCACAGACATGAAAGATGTAAAAAGATGGAAAATGAACTTCTGTAGATGAAAACTATGTGTCTCAAATTAAAAATATGCTAGGTAAGATTAATAGCAAATTAGACATTAAAAAAAATTAGCAAAGAGAGTTTTAGCAATAAAAATACTCATATTAAACAAGAAAATAATTTTTAAAAATGAACAGAATTTCAACAAGTTATGGGATATTTTCAAGGAGACAGATATATGTATATTAAGAGTTCATTTCTATCTGAAAGAATGAAGAACACCAGAAATTGTAAACATATGTGAGTTTTTCCACTATTTAAATCCCTTTAAAAGCTATTTGACTACATAAACAAAATAATGACAGTATGCTGTAAAGTTTACAACACATACATAAATAAAACATGACAGCAATATAGGTCAGGAAAGAATAAAAAGAAATGCTATATTATTATAACATTTCTATCTGTAAAGGGTATAAATTATACCCTTTAATAAATTATAATCTATAACATAGATTATAAATTATAGATACATACTCTAAGACCTAAAGCCATCAGTAAAGTACTGTTATAGCTAATAAGTCCATGAGGGAGATTGAATGAAATCTTTAAAAAATTCAGTTAATCCAAGATAAGACACAAAATGAGAAAGGGAAGAATAAGCAAGAGATGAAATACACAGAAAACAAATACCGCAATGATAGACATAAGCTTAAACATACTTCTAATTATATACATAAATGTAAATAGCCTAAATACTATAAATGAAAAGTAAAGATTATTTAGTTGAATAACAATCTGGATACTACTATACATCAAAACAGAATCAGAAGATATTTTGAAATAATTGAAAATTAAAATATGCCTTTATGACATATGTGAGTGCTCCTAAATCAGTAAATTGGAGAAATATGACATGAAATATCTATATTATAAAGAAAAAAGGTATCAAATCAATCACCTCAGCTTCTTCCTTAAGACAAAAAAAGAAAATTAAAGCCAAATAAATTAGAAGAAAATAACAAAAAGATAGTAACCAATGAAATGGAAAAAGAGAAAAGCAATTGAGAAAATCTATGAAACAAAAAATTAGTTCTTTGAAAAAGAATCAATAAAATCGACAGACATTTGGTCAGGCCAACAGGAGAGAAAAAAGGTAAGAGGTCAAGGGAAGAGAGTGGGGAAGAGAGAAAAAGGGAAGGAAGGAATGTAGGAGGAAGAGAAAGGGGGAAGAAGAGAGGAAAAAAGGGAGACAGAAGGGGGAAGAGAGAGAGAGACAGAGAGAGAGAGGAAATGATCAAAGGTCGGGGAGACACAATACTACCAGAAATAAAATGGGGTACATCACAATGTGTCTCATGTTATAATTAAAACACATTTAAAAATAAGAAAGGAATATTATAAACAGCCTCATGCTATGTAATTTGACAATTTGGATCCAATGGATATGTTCTTTAAAATATATACTATCAAATACAAGAAAAATAGCCATAATTGCTCTGTATCAATTATAAAACTTGAATTATAAAGACCGCCCCCACAGAGAGAACTTCAGGAACAAATAGGTTTGATGATTAATTTTTCCAACCATTTAAGGAAAAAATGATAACAATATACACACAGGAACGTAAAAGAAGGAATAATCAGCAACTCATATGATGTGAGTATCACCTGGATATCAAAACCAAAGACACTGTTAAAAAACAAAACTACTAATCAATATCCATTGTGATTATGAATGTGAAACATATAAAGAATGACTTTGCAAATCAAATCCAACAGTAAAGAAAAAATAAAATGTGTCATTACCAAATGAGATTTATCCCAGCAGTACAGATTTGTTTAACAGATAAAAATCAATAAATGAAATTCACCATATTTGTAAACAAGTGAAAAACTATATATTCATGTCAGCAAATGCAGAAAAGCATCTGAAAAGTTATACATCTATATTGTTAAAAAATTAAAAACCACTCAGCAAAATAAGAGTAAGAGATAAACTGTCTCCATTGAAGACATCGATGAAAAACCAACAGCCTGTATCATACTTAATGATATTCACTCTCTCCCCCTAATATTTAAGATCATGATATATGCATCTGTTCTCATCTTTTCTTCTCAGTAATATACTGGTGGTTCTAACCAATGCAATAGGGCATTAAAAAGAAACTTGAGACATCTGACTGGCAAGGAAGAAGTAAGAATTTTTATTTACAGAGCATATGAGAGTCTATATAGAAAATTCTGGGATTCCATAAAAATTACTATAACTACCAAGTGAGTTTAACACAGCGGTAAGATACCTGAAAAATACAATCTATTGTATTTCTACACATTAGTAACAAATAATCAGAAATGGACATTTAAGAACAATAAAATTCACAATAGCATCAGCAAATACATAATACTTAGGGTTAAATCTAAAAATATATATGCAAGACCTCTACATTGAAACTATTGAGTTTCTGTGAAATAACAAGGGAGACCTAAATGATTATTGATGGGTTAGGACTTAAAATTGTTAAGGTATTCTCTGTTCTTTTGCAGATTTAATATAATTCTTGTCAAAATCCCAACATGCTTTTTTTTGTGGGGGGAGAAATTGACAAGCTGATTCCAAAAGTCATATGGAAAAAAAAAAGACAGAGAATAGCCAACAAAAGAACTTTGAAAAAGAACAAAATTGGAGGGATTATACTAGCTGATTTCAACACTTATAAAACTATGGTGGTAAAGATAATGTGGTGTTGGTACCAAGATGGATCAATAGAATCTATCAAATAGATCAATGGGTAGTAAAGCGAATGGGAAAATAGACCTATACATTTGTGGGCAACTGATTTTTGACAAAGGTACAAAAGCAATTCAGC